>JARFXV010000678.1:0-180000 GCA_031761425.1 Cosmopolites sordidus
AAAAATTATCTCCTATTATTGTCCGTCTTAATTATATGAAAACATTGTTTGATAGACAATGACATAGACAATGATATAAATGACAGAAAAAGTTTCAGATGCGTGCGTGTAATTTTCTTGTTTGTGAAGATCGAGTAAATCGAAACATTAACGTTTTCTAAAAAATGAATAAAATTGAAGTTAGAGCCGATATAAAGTACTTTTTTTTTAATCCCGACCGGCATACAAAATATTTAGGTATCCCTTAAAAGAGTCTTACCCTTCGTGGTGGTTCATCTATTGAAGTTAGTTGGAACATTTGGAACGTCTAAAACTCGCTACCATTACTAAAATTCGTACAAAAATCTACAATGTCATATTAAATGATACTCAATTGAAGATCCGCATATGATCCGCATATGATCCAGATCACGTGAGCTACATATCAATGGAAATTAATGATTTCAAAAATTTTTAAGAGCATTTTCCAGATCTGATTTCCAGCGATTAATTTTAATTCCTCAAAACTGAAGGAATATTTGGAAAAGCTTGATTGTTTTAACACCTAACAAGTTATTGCTGCTGTATATAGGTGTTTGGCAAGACAATAAAAGAACATAAGTTAACCGTCATTACGCACCAAATGTATATGTCCTTTGTGAAATTATGTTTAAAGAAAAGTATAATTGTTTCAAACGCATCTAATTTTCCCATGTTCCCTTCTACTTCAAAGAACATAATCCATGAAATCATTTTGTAAATGACATTAGCAATAAAAAACTTCGCTAAACTAAACACAAAAAAGTACCTTTGTTAGACAAGTAATAACAGAGCTAACAGAAAATATTACTTATTTACGAGGTGTGACTATTAAATAACGAGACTGACGCTGCTGCAAAAGAAGTACGCATGCGCCAAACGCCAGCAACCAACAGCTGTTTAACGTGAAGCCTTCTCTTTCAAATGCAGCATCTTTTGCTTCTGTAAACAAATCCTGTAAAATAAATGTTAAGTGTAACAATAAAGCAACGATTTGTTGTGTAATTTCATTTAAAACTTGGAAAAACCGTTATTGAAAATTAAAACTTTTTGAAAGAAGTATATGGCATGTTTGAAAGTTGGATGGCAGAAGTGAATGTTTATCGCGCGCACGTGTTTTTGAATTGAAAAGAAGAGTTTTCAAAATAGCCGAGAAGATGTTGAAGGTGATCCACGCCCGGACGCCCTTCTACGTCAAGAACGGATGACAATATCTAAAAAATCGGTAATCTGGTTTGATCTGACCGTCGCTTAAGCATTCATGCGATTGTTGAAACTGTAGGAATTGACAAAGAATGCCTTCGGCAAATTTTACATAACAATTTTGAGCATGCAAAAAGTGTGTGCCTAAATGGTGCCTAAAATTCTCAAGTTCGAACAACAAGAAGCTCGCAAAAATGTTTAACACTTTGAATGCCATTGGAAATAACTCAAACTTATTGGAAATGATAAAACCATGTGAATCGTGGGTTTTTACTTATGATCCTGAAACGAAGCGCCAATGTATGCACTGGAAAAAAAGCTCGAATGATCAAATTAAAATTCAAAGCAATGATTATTGTTTTTTGGATATTCATGGGATTGTGTACCTTCAGTGGGTTCCTGAAGCTCAAACTATTAATCAACATTTCTACCTTCACTTACTTCCCTCGTGACAGAATAAGGAGAAAAACCACTCCAATAGTAGAAGGACAAGTGACATGGGTTCTTCACCAAGACAATGCGCCGGCTCATTCCGCTTTGTCTGGCAAGAGGTTTCTAGCCCAGTACAGCAACCCAGTGTTAGACTATTCGCCTTATTCGCCTGATCTTGCGCCGTGTGACTTATATCTGTTTCCTAAGGAAAAACCTGCATTTAAAGGAACAAGATTTGAGTCCGTTGAAGCTGTGCAAGAGAAAGCGTCAGGCGTTCTTAAGGAACTGACAGATGGAGACTTTCAGTACTGTTTCAAACAATGGAAGATTCGCATGGAGAGTTGTAAGGATAGAGGAGGGGTATATATTGAAGATATAATATAGATATAAGTAAAGATGTATGAAATCAAAATAAAATGATTTACAGCGTCAGCCTCGTTATTTAATAGTCACACCTCGTATGTCGTACACTACTGCTTCATTCCATAGAAAAATCAATTAATATTAACTTTAGTTTCATCGTTCTGTTTACTTCGTACTGTTACTTAATTACTATATAATATAAAAAGAACAAAGCAATCCAATGTACCGGCCTGTACATATAAAAGAAATATAAATAGGCCATTAAAATGGTTAGTTTAAAAAAAACTCAGAAAAAATCAAAAAGAGAGGAAGATGAAGACCGAAAGAAGGGAATATGAACAATTTTTAACCTTTAAATATCCATACTATTTCTTATGAATCTGCCACATAAGTTCTATAATGGATTAGTGTTTTTTTTTTACTTTAATCAGATAAAGTAATCCAAGTTTCCTGGATAAATTCGAAGCGAATAAATTTAGACCAAAAAAACAATCCAAACACCAAGGAAGAAAGCAAAATTTTTCAGTCATTGAATCGATAAGGTCCGTCCTTGACATTTCCTCGAGAAGTCATCGACGGCTTCGACTTACCAACCTTCGAATCCGGTGAATCTTTCCAGACCCACCCTACGTCACTCCAGCCATTATTTCAAGGACTTCCACTCCGCACCGGAATCCAACCTTTAACATTCCTTGCCGGTGATTTACTGAAACACTTTTTCTTTTAACCCCGATAACCCTAAAGTTGTGTCGTTATGGTTAAGCGTGCGTGAAAAATCCCTATCATTATCGCGCGTATTCAAAGCTATCTGGTGTTTTATTGACGTTTCGGTAGTGTTTTGTTTGTTTTCGTTACAGATTACTCGACCGCTTTGTGACTAATAAAATATATCAGAAAATAAAGTCAGATAGTGATGATAAAAGTTTAGTTTTAGAAGAAAAACTATATCATTCAAACAAGTATAAAAAACATCAACATTATTTGAGATATATGCATAAACATTTGGGTTAAAACTGGGATTTTCTTTGTTAAGTCATAGGATTAGCTTCACCGTAACAGTCAGCGGCGGTTTGTGGGGAAAAAAACAGGTGGGGCAGGTATAACCAAATTTTGTAATGGAGAAAGGGAAATGCATCGCAACCAAAAATTTTACATTTTTTAGTATCATACATACACGTTGCTGTGTAGAAATACGACACTTTTTAATCAATATTGGAAGAATAAAATTACAGGATATATTTTTATAAAATTAGCCTTCTTCACAGCAATACAATGTTCAAAACAAATGTTCAAAATGTTCAAATGTTCAAAATGATTATGTCAAATACCATATCAATTCCTGTTTTCTGCTCTTATTTAGTAGTGCAATCTCGAACTAAATCATTCCGTTGGACTTGATAGTTCCTTTTATCGTAAAGTTAAATTTTGATGACGAAAAGAAGTAATTTTCTGGTTTTCATACTAGGAGCTAGATCAGAGAAAAAAATAGAACTTTAAAGGTTAATATACCATTTGGAGTAAAACTCATTACCAAATTGTTCCTTAAAGGAAAAAGCACAATAATAACAATTATATTTCACAGAAAGGATTATAGCGAACCAATTCTGTATTTGATCGTAAACAATATAATATTTAGAATGTTATACTATAATAATAATTAAATATTATAATATAATAACTAAAATGGTGGCTAGTACTTAATTTTATAGTGTTGTACTATTAATGAAACATATTTAGTAGTGCAATCTCGAACTAAATCATTCCGTTGGACTTGATAGTTCCTTTTATCGTAAAGTTAAATTTCGATCACGAAAAGAAGTAATTTTCTGGTTTTCATATTAGGAGCTAGATCAGAGAAAAAAATAGAACTTTAAAGGTTAATATACCATTTGGAGTAAAACTCATTACCAAATTGTTCCTTAAAGAAAAAAGCACAATAATAACAATTATATTTCACAGAAAGGATTATAGCGAACCAATTCTGAATTTTATCGTAAACAATATAATATTTAGAATGTTATACTATAATAATAATTAAATACTATAATATAATAATTAAAAGGGTGGCTAGTGCTTAATTTTATAGTGTTGTACTATTAATGAAACATATAGGAAGAATTAAGTTACATTATTTATTATCTTAATAAACTATTAAAAATAAAACTAAATCGAAACTAATTTCTTAATTTTTATGTTATTTTTAACTGTATTAAGTAATAATCATTTATTTAATAATAATCTGTAATAAACCATTAAAAAAAAAGATAATGAGTTTTCCCTTCACACAAAGATTCCAATAACAAAAAGACAAAAAAATGATAAAAAACTAAACCAAATCAACCAACAAAATACATGAACTTTTGTAAAAAATGCCACTTTTTGGCTTTTACCACCATTCAAAACTTAAAAACCATTAAACCATTAAAATCTTGTGTTTGCTTCCAATCAATATAACGTACATGTAGAAAGTTGTAAAACACTTTTCAGTTTTGTGGTAAATCTCATTAGTTAAACGAATGTACTTTTCAATCTCCTTCGAAATAATACCCCCTCAGTGCAATTATCCTCCTTTATTACGACATTTTTTCTTGTTTTCGAAACAGTTTTTATATTCGACTTATATATATTATCTCTCAAAGCGGTCAGCAAACTCTCCCGAACGGCTTCTTTGAACTCGAAACAGCACCCACAAGTTCTTCATCTTCAACTGTTTCTCCAGCATTAATGAGAATACTAGTAATTTTCATCCCCATAACACTTTCCTAACATTTTAATATACCAGCAGAAGAAATTTCGTTTTTTTAGATAAAATGTAATGCACATTTTTGCGCTCTATTTGAAAACATCGTCGACAAAAATGCTCAACAATTACAAAATACGCTATTTCTAACTTAACTAGCGAAATGACTTCTGTCAGGAAAACAAATGACTAGAATTGATTGATTTGTCTGTTACCTTGTGATTTTCACTTTCTTATTTATCACTTATTTAATTTTTTGACTTTGTGACTATAATTTCGTAAACAATGTTAACAAACTGATTTTAAAATAAGATAATGCAGCTGTTTATCCTATATATGCATTTTTACAGTTGTTTTATTGGGGTATATTTTTTATAATATTTTAAATAGTGAGGAATTTCGTCAGCCTAATCATTTATTAACTGTCTAGAATGGTCTTTATTACATTTGAAAATTTCTACTGCTCTAAATTTTTTTCTAGTTTTTGTGGCTGCATGTAAAATGTTTAAATTTGTTATCTTTGGAAATATATGTCCGGTATCTGTGGAACGGTTAGCAAAATTAGAATTCTGTTTCTTTTGTAGGTGAACAGATTGGTGTTCTTTGAATCTAGTATGAAAACTTCGACCTGCCCCACATACCAGTTACTGCACTCGTTGCAACTTAACACATAAACTTCTAATTTTTTATTTTGTAAAGTAGTTTTGTATTTTGTATTTTGTTTTCTTAAAGAGCAAGCTATTGGCTCAGTTTTTATCAAATGGTTGTTTAACTTTGGGGATATTTGATTGATTAATAATTGTTTCTGTTTTGTATTTATGAACTAATTTCTTTTTTACTAAAACCGTTATTTTGTGCTATGCCTTATATTTTTGAAGTTCAATTTTCCGATTATTTTTAGATAATAGAATTGTGAATGCTCCGTGGATCATAGATTTGTATGCAGCATATTTATGGGTAATGGGGTGGATTGATTGTTTTCTAATTGTTATATCTGTGTATTTGGGTTTTCTATTCATATTAAATTTTAGTTTATTAGTTATTATTCATCAGGAGTTTAAGTGTTAAGTTCCAACGGGTGAGGTAGGTGCTATGTGTGATAAACAGGCCGAAGTTTACAGACTAGATTCAAAGAATACCAATCTGCGTACGTACCTAGTAAAGAAACTAAATTCTAATTTTGTGAATCATTTCATAGTTAACGGACATATATTCCCAGAGATGATAACTTAAAAATTTTACATACAACCCCAAAAAAAACTAAACATTTTAAAAGCAATAGAAATTTACAAATGTAATAAAGACCTAGACAGTTATTGTCCGAAATTCTCCACCATTTAAAATATAATAAAAATATACCCCCAATAAACTGTAAAAAAATTATATATAGGATAAACATTGTTTACGAAACTAGTCACAAAGTCAAAAAATAAAATAAGTGATAAATAACAAAGTAAAAAAAGTTTTATTTAATTTGAAACAAATGATTGTTTGGATTCGTAAAGCATGCGAATTTTTAATCATATTGTTTAGTTACTTTTTGATCATATTAATTTTTCATTTCCTATAAAATACTTTTTTAAAGATTTTTATTAAAAACGCATGTGGCTTCTTTAATCTTTTCCGCTATTTGAAATATGACTCGGTGTTGAAAGAGGCGTCATAAAATCATACTGGTAGTAATCAAAAGCAGTAAAAGATATAAACGTTATTAAACCGGGTGATTTCAATCAATCACTTTTGCCTTACTAGATATCGTGGACTCTAAACCGTGGTCAGAACCACCCTTAGGCTATCAACCCTCTATTTGTAACTAACCGTAAGTATTTAGAAAACCCTATCGATTAGCAAGTGGCCAACTTAAAAGCCCTTCAGAAAGCATCCGCTCTTAACATGTCTAGATATTAGTCTTGATTGTTGGACTTCACGCCCTAGCCGAGTGAGTTCTAGTGGATTTCTAAGTTCGACATTTAATACCTTAATTTACTATTGCCTATATTAAATCAGATACCTCATTACTCAGTGCTAGAGAATTTATCCAAAACCACTGTATTTCTGAGTAAGCTCAATCTAACCGATAAAAATATTAAAAAAAATATAAAGAAATTTTCCCTTAATTACCAATTCTATTTTTTATTAGTAAACTTGTTTAGCATATATTTTAGTGGAGTGTAAATAATTCTATCAAAAAAAATATAAATATTTCATGTTTCATTCAATTTTCGCCCATTTTTATAGACAGAACTGGCCCAAAGGGACTTCCTATCGCCAAATACGTTTCGCACCACCCTTTCGAATGGGAAATTTTACGTGGGACATTCTCATTCAATATAAATTTCCGCGTTTACATCTCTCTGTTCCGATCGACGCTGACTTTACGACGGCATGTATCACGACGGAATATAATCCCCGAGGGTTCAACGCCGAAAAAAGAAAACTTTAAACAGTTTCTCGCCAATTTGATAAAATCGATTGACTGTTATAAATTCAGATTTTTCCACCTTTTCCCCAGTCGTGTCGTAAACGAGAATATTAAAATAACAACCTCAATAATTTGTCCCGTGATGATAATATTGGGATATTTTCGACTTTAGGGTTGGTTAAACTTTCCGGTCCTTAACGCAAACACTTTCCTGATACAATTTATTATTCTGGAAGGACCAAGCAATGATTGTTTCCTTTTGTAAACAACTAAAAGCTTATCTTTCATGCTAAACAATAATTTTATTTAATCATTTTTTATTTTTATTATAATTTTGTTTATTTATCCCACAAGTATCTTGAAGTATTTGATCACTTACTCTTCGATGTTTTTTTTTAACTTACTCGGTTCTTATTCGTATATTGTAACAATTTGTGTCAAATTAATGTCAATTTAAATACGTTTTATGACTGTATTTATACTGGTGAACAAAAAAATGCATTGTACTGGAAAGGAAAATGTATCGTATTGGAATAATTTTGTAATTTTTGTGTACATCATGAGAGTATGATAATAATAATAATAATAATAATAAAAATTTTTAAAATGTCACTTATATTTGATTAAAATATTGCACCGAAGAGCTCCACCACGGGAACTATAACAATTTGTAACCCTGTGATGCATATTCCGCTTTAGATGATTTATATCTTCGATAGTGTACGACAAAACTATTATAGGTCAGAGCAATCGCTGAAAAGTTCGACTATTGCTATTGAAAACCCTTTTAAAAACTGTTTGGCAAAAACTAGGCGATTTAGCGTTATCTTGTTGAAATATGAGATGGATTAACTTGCAGGCAAGCAAGTATTTTAACAAGCTATATTTAAACTTCCTCTGACGGTTACTATACCTGCTTCAATTTTTATACCGCCCCGCCCTTATAATACCTACTCGCTTTTCACTTCTACAACGTCTGATGCATTCTATGTCAATCATGTCCACCTAAACAAAATCTAGATCTTTATTATTAAAGGCAATTTAGTCCATCTCAGATCCGATTCAATTGAAGCTCGATTCTATTTTAAGCAACACGTATTATTGGGAGCCTCTTATGAGTAAGCACACAATAAGAATGACAAGGTGGTATTATCATGTAACAATTATCTTGCAAAGAGTCCTACCTGTAGCTGCAGCAGAATCATCAAGCACTTGCCGAATATTTCATTGCTGTTTTCGCACTAGAAAGGGTTTAAGATGTTCGTCATGTCATTGGATACTTCTAGGACTACCACAGTCTCGTACTAGTACATAACTTTGATCCTCAAACCATCTTCTCCAAATAAGTATTTATAAAAGTTACTCATGGTTGTAGCAATATCAAATCGTCTCTTAATTTATCGATCTCGTGTCATATTGGCACTTTGAAAAGAATCACAGGAATACTGTGACATACAACATGAGAAAAACTACATTCTCTAAACCGTTTAGATTGTCATACGATTTTCTATCGCATACAGAAATGTAAAGGTAAAAACGCAGAAATTGTATCAGTTTTCAAAATTAGTATATTGAGTATATTTTCAGTTAATTCAAATATGTTCACTTAGTATACAATTTTTTTCCAGTGTATTCTGAATATTTGAAATGTACATTAGTATAACAAAACTAAATTATGAACAAGAATTTAAAGAAAAAATCATACTTTTATTGTCAGTATTTATTTGCCCATAAGGTTTTTATAGCACAAAACGTAATAACAGTAGGGTTTCCTTCTAATTCGTCTTCTTCATGTGCTGCGACAATTAGGCGGTGAACCTTGAGCTCCATCAACCTTCGTCTCCAACCAGACTGATCTCCAGCAGCCCCTTGCCAATGTTTGATGTGCAGTAGTTCTTCAGCATCTCTTCTTATATTGTCTTGCCATCGTGTTTTTGGTCTACCTCTTTTTCTGTTACCTTCTATTCGCCTCTCCATGATTTTTTTTAATACTTGGTAATTTCAGTATTATTCGCCACTCCATGATTCATTGGTATATATTGCATGTGTACTGGACACATGTCCCGCTCATCTAAGTTTCTCAACCCTTACATAGTCTACAATATCCAGATCTTTGTATAATTGCTTCAGTTTGAAGTTATACCTAATCCTCCAAATATCATTGTCATTTACAAAAACAAAAACTTTTTTTAGTACTCTTCTTTCAAATACTACAAGCACCTTTTCTGTTTTCTTTGTAGGGTCCACGTCCATGTTCCTTTGAATAAGTTTAGATCTTAGGACAAAATGCAGAGAATAGGTAAACTTTGTACTCTTCATAATATGACTTCTGATATCTCCTGTTATGTTGTTTTCGTCAGCTTTCCTTCCCAGATACGTAAATTTCTTCACAACTTCAATATTGTCATCGCCGATTATCCAGTTCCATTCTTTTGAATTGGTTCTTTTTCCCATTATTTTGGTTTGGTCTATATTTATCTCTAGACCGGTTCTTTTGGCTTTCACCTTTATTTCACCGGATGTCTCTCTTAATAATTTTTTCGATTCTGTTGATACGCTTAGATCATCTGCATATCCTACTATATGTTTTTGTTAATTTATAATTGCTCCATTTACGTCTATGTCTGTTTCGCTGATTAATTTATTTAATATTATGTTAAACAAAATTGATGCCAATCTATCCCCTTGTCACAAACCTTCTCCGATCCCAAATTTTACCGTGGTATGTTGTTGGATTTTTACTACTCTCCACTATTAGGAATTCAGCATCATCATTCTAATTTATCCAATAAGCTTTGCTGGTACTCCTATTTCCTCCATGGCATGGTATATTAGTAGTTCTTGTACATCTGTCTGAAATCTATTTGAGATCTATGATCGTCTAGAATAAAAGAATATGAAATTCGGTTATTTTTTCAATTATCAACAACTAATCTATTGTTGAGCGTCCTCTACTAAACCCTGACGAATATTAGCTTCTTCTGTCTTACTATGTTTGTTAGAACTTTATAAATTATTTAAAGCAATGATATGCCACTAAAGTTCTAGCTTTCAGTTTACCTTCTTTCGTATGAATTGGGTATGTTACCGCCTACCACTATTCTGCAAGCATCTGTTCATTATTCCAGATATTAACTATTATTTGAATGGCTAGAGATAATTATTTGCCTCCAAGTTGCAGTATTTCACAAGGTATGATATCTATTCCAGGAGTATTATTAACTTTAAAATTTCATTAAACTTTTCTCCACGTCCAACAATCATGGTACATCTACCAATGGCTGAGCTACATTCGTAAATCGTGGCCTATCACTATGATTGTATCCGGTGGTTCCGTTTAAAAGTGTCTCAAAATATACCTTCCAACCCCATAGTATGCTCTCCATGTTGGCTAAATTTTGGTTATCTGTGTCCTTAATTAAGATTTCTCTACAGTGAAAGCTTTTACTGCCTTAATATTCAGGTAGAATATTGCTGTTGATTGAGATTGTTTGTTGTAGGTTTCTTGTATCTAATCTATTTGCGTTTTTAGAAACTCTCGTTTTTTCTCTTGCAGACACGTTTGGCTTCCCCTCTCAGTATCTTGTATTCTTCTTTTTGTGATGTTGTGGATTTTTATATGCATTTCTGTCAGGCATTGTTTCTATTTTTTACCGCATTTTTGCTTTTATCGAGTTACTATTCACTTTCTTTGTGTTTCATTTCATTTCGAGCCCCGATTGTCTCCAAAAAGGTGGTATTTATTTGAAAGTTTTTAGTATTGCTAAGATTGAGATGCCAGTAATTTGCCGTCCGCAAACTGCACGCAAAGTCATTCCCACACTCCAAATTTGGATCGAGAGCCACCGAACATGTAGTTTAGTATTCAGTATTAGTTTAGTGTTCACACTTAGTATTCAGTATTAAGCTATTAATTCTTAGCATTCAGTATTAAGCTATTAATTATGAATATTATAAATGTTATAAATGACCGAATATTGAATTATCCGAATTATCCGAAACATTGTGAACGAATAAATAATGGCAATTGAATTTGACTTAAAGTGACAGAAGTGAACAATTAATAAGGAAAAATAAAATTCTGACAAACCTTGAAGAAAGCTTGATATGTATTGAACTGTCTAACATCCGTTTAACCTGTTTTAAACTTTGATAAAAAAATGATTAAGCCATGTTTTATGACCACTTAAAATTGATCGGTTTCTTTTACAGGATCCATTGGTTACATTGCAGGTGGAAATGAACTTACTGAAATACATGTGTATTAATTTATAGGGTAAGTATAATTTTAGTACTAATGCCCAGTTTTTAACATTCAATTTCGATTTATTAAGCTTCTAAAAACACACAAAAAATTGAAATTAATTTATTTTAAACAATGTTAATATTATTATTCATTTTATGATTTACCTTTGCTAATGTTGTCGTGATTTTAAGGCTTTTTCAGTGCAAATCACTAATTATTTTTCCATGTGTACTAGCGGTATAAATAAATAGTTCCTACGCATTGACTCTAGACCACATGCTATGTTTATAAGTTGGTGGCCAATTAAAAGGTCCGTTCCTTGAAATAATTCTTTCACCTAATTGTTCCCTCAATAAATGCAATATATCATGTGGCCCAATGATACCACCAGCTTCCAATCCGCACAATGCGGTACATTTTTCTGAATACAACGGTAACTGTCGGATCATTTGCGGATTATTCTCACTCCAAATGCGGTAATTTTGTTTATTAACGTAAGCATTCAACCAAAAATGAGCTTCATCTCTGAACAAAATTTTGCGGTTAAATTCGGGATCAAGTTGCAATTAATTTTGAGCCCATTCAACTAACGTACGATTCAAACGATGGTCTTGCGGCTTAAGTTCTTGGACAAGCCGAATCTTGTAAAGCACCAGACCAAAATCTTAACGCAAAATTTTCCATGTGGTCGAATGACAAAGCCCAACTTCATGCGAATGGCGACGAAGTGATATATTAGGATCTTTATATGCCAGTAACAGCGACGATATTTTCTTCGGAACGCATAGTTTTTTGTCTTGTTTTTGTTTTAATATCGAGCAACTTGAAATGCGTTCGGAATTTGTCATTCATTCGGCGAATACATGACTCGGCTATTATGTGCTTCATCATTTTCTATAAAATGATGAGTATGTAAGATATTAAGATATCTATATATATATATATATATATATATATATATATATATATATATATATATATATATATATATATATATATATATATATATATATATATCATTATCCAATATTTATCGATTTCCCGAAAATTACATAATATATTTCCCGAGAAAAAAAGGAAAGATGCCCCAAAGCAATTATTTATTTTCTAAAAAACATAAATGTATTTTTAGAGCAATCCAATCATATTATTATTAAAATGTTAGGGATTATAAGTTTTTATGAGCAAAAAGTGCAAGTATATATATATATATATATATTAATTATTCAGTGATTATTTAATTTATTTTAAAGATAAAAACTGTCGCTCTCTACTCACATAACACTTAGCCTAATCTTGGCCCCATGTTCTTTCATCGAGAAATATTTAAGAAATGATCGCATAATGAATCCAAATCCAAGCAAGTTAAATTTACACTGAAAAAGTAATCATCTCTACCAGTTCAAATGAATCAGTGTCAACTTCCCCAATATTTTTTTCTTTATTTGGGTTTTTCGCCACGATCTAAAACTCAAAAAATATTAAAAATATCTCTTCATATGTAAATAAAGAATCACTAGATAAAAACAAAACGGAGACAAATTTCTCAGTGATTCTTTTTTTGTAATATATTTGCCTAAAGAACAAAATTTCAAAAATATAAAAATGTTCTAACATAATACAAACTTTCGTTAACGTTTAAGAAAGTTTCGTTGACGTTTTAAGAAGAAAGAAAGAAAGGAGAAAACCTCCGAAACGTTAATGTTTCGCAGAGTTTTCTTCCACCGTTTTCAAAACGAATCTAAAAAGTAAGTTATTTTAATTTGTATATGTCATGTAAACGATACTTACATTGACAATAATATTTTTTATGGCAGTGACATACTACCAAAAAATATATATAGGTGAGGTTTACTGTACTGATTATGTATTGAAATACTTAAATGTGTTTAATTGTATTCTTTAGAATCGGGAACCATATTGAATTTAAATCTACCGAAGGCATAGAAATATTATATTTTTTTTTCTCCTTTATTTGGTTTTTTCGCCACTATCTAAAACTCAAAAATACCTGTTCTTATTTAAAGAAATAATAACATTTATAAAATAAGAACAGGTATTTTTGATATTTTTTGAGTTTTAGATAGTGGCGAAAACCCAAATAAAGGAAAAAAAATATATGAACACGCCACAATCATTCAGACATTACATAGAAATACTGTTATTTTTATTTAAATTAATTATAGCGGTTTCTTTTAATCCTCCGTATTTTGTTACCGACTCTTTTAATGCCGTTTTGGAATTATTCCAATTGATTAAGATTCCAAAACGGCATTAAAGGACACAGAAAAAAAATACAGAAGATTTTGTTACCAATTCCGTATTACTGTATTCCAGAAGATTAAAAGAAACCGCTATAATTAAGTTAAATAAAAATAACTAAACCTCACCTGAATATATATATATATATATATATATATATATATATATATATATATATATATATATATATATATATATATATATATATATATATATATATATATATATATATATATATATATATATATATATATATATATATATATATATATATATATATATATATATATATAAATATATATATATATATATATATATATATATATATATATATATATATATATATATATATATATATATATATTGGTAGTATATCACTGAACATTGAAAAACCCAAATAAAGAAAAAAATTATGAATACGCCACAATCATTCAGACTTAACTTCCCCAAGCCAAAGGTACCATATATGCTGGTACACGCCTTGACAAACGGCTAATGTGGAAGAAGCATATCTTTAACAACCGCAAAAACTTTGGTCGAAAGTTTAATCAAACATATTGGCTTATTGGACGCAGGTCCGAACTATCACTGGAAAATAAAATTCTACGTCATTCTAAAGTCATTCTGAAACCAATATGGTTTTACGGAATCCAACTTTGCGGCACAGCTAGCAGTTCTAATATTGGGATACTCTTGCGCTTTCAAAATAAGGTCATGCCTGCCATTGTTAATGCACCCTATTATGTATCCTATAAAGTGAACTAACAAGATATCCCAATTACACCCATCAAGGAAGTGATTTCTGTATGTCTATGATAAAGATAGTGATAGAATGTTAGCACACCCTAACGTGCTGGCCAATCAACTGTTGAAGCCAATCAAGTGAACATAGTGGTAAAACAAGAAAACTTAAAAGATGTTACCCTCGAACTTATTAAATAGATTTATTTAAAGATTTAAATTTTATAATTAGTATTAGATTACATACAAGAGACATCGATTTAGGTTATATTAGATAAGTAGATCATTAGAACTATTCTATCTATATCAGATTGTATCATACCAATAGCTTATTACCCTATATGGACATGGATTAAATAAATAGAATTTTGAAAAATATATATTTCCTCAAATAACTTGTCCAATCGATCGTCCCCTCGCAATTTATCATTAAACATATCAATATCCCATCATCTTTTCAGGACAATAACTAAAAATATATAAATAACAAACTTAATAAAACTAACTTAACAAACTTACACATAATAATTAATTCGTTGCTGACAATTGTCTGGAATCTTTTCGACTTTTCGGATAGGTTAAACTCTATGACCGCGGGCGAAAACGTCCACCCTCTCTCTCTTTCCATCCAGTGTATTTGTAACAAAGGGGAGAAATGCTGGTTGCTAAAGTCTAGACGCTGATTGTGGATAAATAATTTAAAGCCGGTTGGGCCTCCCCCTTATGAAGTAAGGGAGAAATCAGAAAATGTGGAATTGATGAATCTCGAGAAGAAAGAGAAACTTTAGGGGATATTTGATATCGTTTTTGATGTTCAACTTACTTGCAGAATTTTCCGGATAAGGTTACATTAAACCCGTAGCCATGTATATTATTTCTACAGGTAGCTTGTTTTGAAGTCAGTTAGTTCTCTGTTAAAACATAAAATTTAGAAATTCTTTTAAAGATGTTGTGATGATATAAATATCGGGTTGTTCAGAGTGTTGTCGAAGTGATTCTAAGGAAGGAGAAAAACAAATAATGTATGTACATATTTATTTAGTCTATTATGTAATTTCCATTATTATTTACAATTTTTTGTTAACGTAGTGATAGGTCTATAATGCCTTTTTGCCAAAAATTAGCACCTTTATTACCAAAAGAATATCACCAGGTTGTTTTTCACCGTTTAAACAATTTTGGAGAGAGTGGAATAGATTATTCAATCGAGTATGCGATGGGCCATGAGTAAGGTGGATGGAGCAAAATTGAATCCAAATTAAGATAAACAATTTTTGCCGGTTTCTGACTGAAAGGTGTGGCAATGCATTGTCATGACGAATGCGATTCCTTTTCTGTTTGCTAATACCGACCGTTTTTCTTCAGTTGTTACCTTCAGCCAATCTAATTGTGAACATGGAAGAAACTCAAACTGTATTGGTTCCTTCCAATCCCATCAAATGAAAGGCATAATTATTCGGTTACAAGCGCCCCTCTGTACTTAAAACCACTGAGCCTGGCAACCCCCATAATTTTTTTTATTGGAGGTTATTATACTCAATCCACTTTTTCATCGCCAGTTACCATCCGCTTCAGAAATTATTACTAAGATTTATTTTCACTTTGGCACCATGGTCTTGCCAATAGAAACCTCTCCGTAAAAAGCACAAATCTTGTTTTTTGTTTGGACCCGGTTCTTTATTCATTTTGAGATAAAAATGCATAATATGCCTTAAAAGAATAAATAAGAGTTTTCAGTGAAAGGATATCGAGATTGTGAAAGATAACATTGTGAAAGATAAGACAGATAACATCAAGGATATGATTGATAATAATTGCTATTGAATAAGGGAGGCTATTGTAACATTACGTTCAACATGATTTTTCAAAGATTGACAACCTGTGATGGTGTCCCATCCCAGCACTTGTCATTTAATTAATGTCACATTATTTAAATGAAAAAAAAAAATTGTACATCACATTTCTACTTACGAGAGATTATTTAAATGCAGTTGGGTAATTTTTCAAATTATTCATCATTCGCAATAAAAAGTAGATATCGTGCACAACTCTAAGACAAAAAACTAAGAAATGATATTGTACTTCTAGTATTATTTAAAGGGTTTAGTGTCCTATGAGCAACTATCGTATTAAATCATTGATTCCTATAAGTAATAAATACAATTCGTTACTGTATAGGAATCACAAGAAGAGACAAGTCATGGACAATGATGACACTGCTAGATTACATATTTAACTTATTTATGAGCATCCACCACATAGATCAGGTGTACATCCTATGAATATAAAGAGTTTTCCAATAACGGTATCAGAACTTTAATACGAAATAGTGATAACACTGTTTGAAATGTAAAAGTCAGTAATACACTGCTGTATTCAAGACAGTGTGTCAACTCACGTTTATTTTTTTGAAGATGATGATGAATATCTTTGGTCTGAACTGTTAAATGTGGACATAAACAATGATTTCTTTAAACAAGATGGATGAATATATATATATATATATATATATATATATATATATATATATATATATATATATATATATATATATATATATATATATATATATATAGATATATATATATATATAGATATATATATATATATATATATATATATATATATATATATATATATATATATATATATATATATATATATATATATATATACATAGAGTAAAGCTAACTTGTATATATATATATATATATATATATATATATATATATATATATATATATATATATATATATATATATATACAGTGCTAGCAAAAGTTCCCTCCCCCCTCCTTCCTTATCTTTTGAACGGTTACACTTAAACTAATGAAATTTGGAATTTGAAAATGACTAGACGTAAATTCCTTTTCTAGTGATAACTGATGACGAAATCATGATAGATGACAAATGCCATTGTGACCAATAATTTTCAATGGGATTCCATGGCAAGTGACACTTCGTTTGAAAGGTATCTAAAGAAAGATTCAACCATACTAATTTTGTTTCGGTTTAAGGTCGTTTTATTGCATAAAATAAATTAATACTAAAATTTCAGTCTAGTGTATAAATAAATACAGATTCACAAGTCCGCCTCAGGACAATTGCCAAAAAAAGTTCTCCAACTTATTTTACTTTTCCTACTTTTACATGGTTTAAATTTTTGAATATTTACTTAGAATCTTTTTGCACGAAATGTTTGAATTTCTAATAAACACAATGGTGCGTACTTTAGAAGACAAGGTAGCGGCTATCTTAATGCTTGGTGAATGCGGAAAGAATTTTCATGCTACGGAGCGCCTTTTTAGAGAGCTTCTTCATAAATTTGAAACAACAGGGAGTGTCAAAGATGCAAACGATCAAAACGAACAGCCGATCTAATGAAAATTTCTAATGACAAAGAAATTGACATAATTGCAGATATGGTAGTAAACTCTACTTGTTCTACAACCCAAGTTTCATCTATCTGTGAAGTCAGGCAAAGGACAGTACATCGGATGTTGAAAAAAAAATCACCCCTATGAATTAAAAATGGTGCATTAACTGTCAGATGACGACCCCGACCGAAGATTGTAATTCTGTGAAAATATGAATGATGAAAGTACTTTCTAATTTAATGGAAATGTGAACACTCAAAATATAAGGTACTGGAGTGATACAAATTCTCACGTGTTTAGTGAAAAACATACACAGTTTCTAAAAAAAGGAAATGTCTAGGCAGGTATTCTGGGAAACCACATAGTTGGGCCTATGTTTTTGAATGGTAAATTAACCGGTAAAGCGTATCTGGGGGTGTTAAAGACCGCGATTGAGCTCTAATTCTCCAAATTCTGGAAGGCAATCCAGATGAATTTGGTAACTTCGAAATCACATTCCAACAAGACGGAGCTCCTCCACACTAGTGTGCTGCAGTAAGACATTCTTTGGATCCGGAATATCGTGGTAGATGGATTGGATAACTAGGTCCGATAGAATGGTCGGCTCGGTCAGTGTAAAATCCGGTATCTTACACCTTTGTATTTTTTTCTATGGTATCTTAAATCTAAAGTATATGCTACAACACCTGATAGTATTGACATTTTAGGACAACGAATTGTTAAAGAGTGTAAAGCAATTTCCACTAAAACATTTCAGCGAGTGCGACAAGAGGTTAATAATAGGATGTTTTACTGTTAGGAAGTAGGAGGAGCACATTTTGCACATTTACTATAAGGGAGGACTTGCGTATTTTATGCGTAAAAACTATCTTGAACTGAAACAAAATTTGTATGGTTGAATAGGTATTTTAAATATATTTCAAACGTGTTACTTGCCATAGGATCCCATTGAAAATTATTTGTCACAATGGCACTATGACGTCATTTATGATGATTACGTCATCAGTTATCATTGAAAAGGAGTTTACGTCTAGTCACTTTTACATTCAAAAGATAAGGGGGGGCCTTCCGGCTAGCACCATATATCGGTTAAATATACTTTTTTAGTCAAATTGAGATGCGTCGAATTATGTCTTTTTTTAATTTGTATCTTTTACCCATTTTAATTTCTCATATCATTAGTGTGCATTTATGAAAAAATGTTTTAATGAACTAAATTATTTTTAAATGAATTTCTGTCCCTATGCAAAATTATTACCACACATTTATTAAAATTAATGAACGGTTTTGAAACCTTTCAACAATCAATTAAATTGTAACGCTCAGCTCGGATACTGGTAGTCGAAAACTGCATCGTATAAAATTATTAATAAGGTTTTGTTTAGTTGAGTCCTCCAGGGAAGCAAATAAACAAACTCCAATTAAAACAAAACCGATATAGAACTTTTGGAATTTATCACGTCGGCAATTAAAAAGTTTCGGTTAATTTCAAATTAACTCTCTCCACCTCGTCTTCAACTTCCCTCCTCTCTGTATCAGTTTGGTTTCGACTGGTCTCATTTAATACCCATACCGAAAAAACACCTGCTTTTGTTTACCTATTCTAAACCATTGCGGGAATGAAAATTAATTAATTTGCAATACATTTCATCCTGGAAAAGTTTCAAACTCCTTCAGGTTAATATATTTTTTTAAGTATGGCGGAGAAGAGACGAGGTAATAATTTTAACCCGGGAAAAGTTGGAATGCTTTTAAAGTTATTAAAAATATTCACGAGAACGGATACCAAAGGTACATTACGTTTTAATTTTAGGCTGAACCCTGACTGGCAGGCGTCAAATAATGATAATGGAGAGATTAAAACTCTTTTCAATCTATGTAATGCGCTACTTAAATCAAAAAGCACTGATTTCAAGAAAAACACATAGTTTTTTTAGTCAATCTTCCCACACAATAAAATACATGTTAATTAAATGCCAAATTATCGACTGTGTATAATAGGAATATAACACATACAACATGCAACGCCATATACAAAAGGTATATCCACTTAGCCTCAACAATAAAGTCCCGAGGCAAAACAAACTTAGAAGTATTTCTTGCAAGGCAAATACCAAGAATTCAAAGAAATTGTATTGAAAGCGACAGAGCTGAGTTTCTACTTGAAAGAGTCAAACACGAAAACCAAAAATATAAAATAGTTCAAAATAATTATAAAAAAATTAAAAAATTAAAAAAAGCGAAATGAGAAAGATAATTAAGCATACATGAAAAATGAGTATGAGGACTACACATAAAAGAGAAAGAAACTATGAGAGGTAGTAAAAAAAGCGAAAAACAAAGGGTCAGTAAAATTTTACCAAACTATTAACGAAAAGCTTAGAGGAAATCAAAAACTATTTTATGGCACATTTAGACAATTTCGATTAAAGAAAAGAATACATCATGAAAAACGTAAAGAACAATGATAACTTAATCACACATGATAAAAGAATAATGGACAAATAGTAACAACATCTTAAGAAACTATCTCAGACAAGTGAGAACTATCAAACAATAAAAGAGGAGGTAAATATTCTCTGTTCTCTGTGTCTGTTCAAAAATGACATCGCACCAATCGCAACAAAAGAATTATACGTTGCAATAGTAAAAAACTAATTGGATATAGCTACAGGAATTGATGATATTACACTAGAGATGATTTATCCAATTAACAAGGAAAGAATCTACCAAAAATGGAACATGGGCATTATGTTGTCACTGTACAAAATGGGAGACAAAAGAAAATGCACGTGATTAGAGGCATATCTCTTAAATAAAAAGGATATCATGTACAAAGAATATATTAAAAGTAGCCCAAAAGTTACAAAAATTGAATATTTAGTATAGTTTACAGATGGTTTTGCATCTCTCACATCAGCACCTGCGCCTATTCACCCATTATAAACCGAAAGTGAAATGAGAACTAAGTAACATGTAATATATTACCAAGGAAAAGTTTTAGTCTAAAAACATGTACCAATTTTAACCCTCATAAAGTTTTAGAGCTTTTAAAATTATTAAAAATATTCGCAGAAGTAAACGGTAAAAACAGACGATGTTTTAATTTCCCTTTACTCGAAGAAACATAGAAGCAGTCTAATTCTTTTCAGGCGAATAAAGATAGAATATATATATATATATATATATATATATATATATATATATATATATATATATATATATATATATATATATATATATATATATACCAGGTGTCCCATTAAGGATGGATCGCGGCCGTATCTTGAAAACTATTTATCCCACAGCCTTGCGGAAATAAATATTATACTAAAACTGACTGTGAGAAATTCACCAAAAATATTTTTAAGCTTCTAAAACGACCGCAAGAGGGCATGACGAGCTAAACATTTTTAAAAATAAATTTTTTGTGTGTATTTTCAAGTGTTAACCAAGTAAGAAAAATTCTCAGTTATAATTAGCAAACTGTCTCCTACAACTTTGTTTTATAACATTTTGTCGTAACTTCGCGAATAAAGAAGTGGGGGGGAGTTTTACCTATTTAGATAAAAAGCCGTCTAATGTCCGTTTGCCTAAATCGATTTTCCTCAATTTGGATTAATTTAAAAGGCAATTGCTGGTCTGGTCCAAATTCTTCGTGCCATATTAATTTGGAGCGTGTTTAAAGGCCAACGGGCCAACAACGAAGATAATAATAATAATAAAAACAGTCAAATAAAATTAACAGCACAACAGTCTAATAATTAACAGAATCTGAACTTTAACGCCTTTCTAAATGTTCAAAATGCCTTCCATCCTTAGAAATGCAAAGATTTATTTTTCGACGAGTACTAAAAACGGCAGCTTCAATTTCCGCTCTTGAAATGCTGGTTATTGAATTTTGAATTCTTTCAATCATGTTCTCGTGTGGTAGGACAAGTTTAAAAAACAAGGTCTTTTAGTCTTCCCCACAAGTAAAAATCGAGGACTGTCAAATCCGGTGAGCGCGCCGGCCTCGAAAATAAACTACCCCGTCCTATCCAACGATTTGGAAACGAAGCTTCCAAGAAGTTTAGAACCACCTGCAAGAAGTGGGCAGGGCATCCATCATGCTGGTACCACATTTGTCTTCTTGTTTCCAACGAAACATCTTCCATTAGTTCTGGCAGTCCATTTTGTCCATTAAAAATAAAGGGACCAATAATTATGTCTCCCAAAACACCATACCATACGTTCACACTCCATCTATTTTGGTGGTGATTGAGTATGATTTCTAACATCCAGTGTGGATTAGCAACTGCCCAGTAGTGCATATTATGTAAGTTAACGCCTCCATCACTGCTAAAAGTAGCTTCATCAGTCCATAGTATGCGTTTTAAGAATTGTTTATTTCCAGTACACATATTTTTTAACCAGTGACAATAGTCTAACCGTATGTCGAAATCGTTATCCAAAAGGACTTGGTGTAAGACAACATGATAGGGGTGCAGCTTGTTATCTCTTAAGATTCGATGAACGGGTGTCTTGCTAACACCTAATTCTTCAGATATTTGTCTGATACTTAAATGGGGGTTGGTTTCAACATAAGCCAGAACATTTACGACATTATCTCCATTACAAATCGAACGCAACCTGGTGCGGACTGGATCTGGATGCACAATTCCTGTTTCTCGTAAGCGTCTTGCTAGACGTGTAAACAGCTTCTTCGAATAATGTCTTCTTTCGGGATATTGACTTGCATATTGCCCCTCTGCAATACATGCATTTTCAAAACATTGGAAATACACCGCCAACATGTCATAGGCCTCGTTATTCGTAAAAGGCATTGTTAGATATTATTATTATTATTATTCACGTATGGGCCCGGGTGGACCACGCGAAGTACAATTAAAGGCGTTTGTTGTTGTTAACTTTCCTTTGCGCCCATACTAATTTCATTCTTTCGCTATGAGCTTTTTTTCTTTCGTCAGACCAAGTTGTTCCAGTCTTCCTACATTTTTCTCTCTGGCCAACCTTCCAAACGTCAACCTTGTGTCTGAAACAGCCTCTATCCTGAATTTCACTTTGTGTAATATTTGCTGATCTTAGGTCCTCTTTAATTGCATTAAATTTGTTAGATATTATTATAATAATTATTAATAATCAATAAATGTAATGTTGAAAATGTAATACATTTCAAAACTGACAAGTTAATTTGACTGTTTTTGTTTGTTTCCATGGTTCCCTTCTTACACTCTTTGTGTAATGTACCTAAGGATTGCATGCGTTTATTTGGAAACCCGAAAAAGCATAATTTCATTCATCCATTCATTTAGTTTAAAATAAAGAGTAGGTATATTTATTATGACCGATTTCAATATTCTGTCAAGTAGTATTTAAGCATTTAAGCACAAAAGAGAAAATGCAACAATTGGAGAAAGGCATTTTTTCCGCTTATGTAATTAAATTAAAAAATATTATCAAGGGCAGGATTAGAACATTTATGATGATTGATACTGAATAGATAATTTTATTTTTTAAATAAAATTGTTGCGGTTGCGATTGCGACCTAAATATTAAGACCAATTTTTAACTTAATATTACGGTAAAAATTAAAACTAACTGATTTTTTTCAGAAAGATCAAAATATCTCTTGACATGTCAGAGATATCGCTTTCGGATTTTCACTGGACGATTCCTCTTTAAATTACCTTTCTTGCTATGTAGTAAAAGCTGTACCATTCCATTTGAAAAACTGAACAAAACTTCAAAAAAACTATTGTTGAATGTAACGCCACCTCGGGGTTTCATTTATAAACTAAATAATTTATCTCCCAGATTATCTGATTGACCCAGCAATTGCCTTTTAAATGAATCCAAATTGAGGAAAATCGGTTTTGGCAAACGGACATTAGACGACTTTTTATCTAAATAGATAAAACTCCCCCCCCCCCCTCCCCCCCCCGCGAAGAATTTTTCTTACTCGGTTAACACTTGAAAATACACAAAAAAAAAAGATGTTTAAAAATGTTTAGATCGTCACGGACACCTGGTATATATATATATATATATATTTATTTTAGCGGTTTTTTAAATCTTGAAGCCAGTCGCGTTGGTGCAGACTGTCTGAAACCGAAACCGCATTGGAGCTATAGTTGGTTCGATTCCAGCGCTCGGATTGCTGTTTTTCTTTCTTTCCTCGGTTTGTATACTTCCTAAATGTCTGTGATTGTTTCGAGACAAGAGTGACGAATCCGAAACGCGAAAACGATTTACCCCTTAGTCGCGCCAATTAAAGGCTGGGTAAGGCCGGATGCCTTCTAAAGTGTTCTACCTTGGTCACTCGTGAGTCGGTAGGCTTTCTGATAGACTTATGGATAAGCACATAACCAAGGGTTGATAGCCTGAGCGAGGGTGCTGGACTCGGTTATCGGTGGCTGATGACCGTGGTTCGGAATCCACGTTAAGCTGTAGGTGCAGTTGCTAAATAGCCTTGTAGGTGCTGATGCGTCTCTAACCATAAATCCTTTCCTTTCCTTTTAGTTCTTGAATAAAACACAAAATTTACGTTGATTTAAAAAACTTTTAATTGATAATCGTAATTGAAGCATAGTTAAACACGAAAGACAATATCTGCCAAATCGATTGTTTCATTAACAGAGTGAGGTGTAAAACCATCCTGTTGGAACCACATGTCCTCCAGATCAATATTATTCCATTCAGCCCACAAACATTCCTCACCCCAATTTTCCTCACCCCAAATACGGCAATTTTGATTATTAATATAGCCACCAATTTCAAAATGTGCTTCATCTGAATGCGATTTTTAAAAAAAAAACATTTATTCATTTTCATAAAATAATTCAACATTATACTTCTGAAATAAGACTAGAAGGAGGCAAATTCAAAACGGCATCTGTGTATTATTCAAGAATTAAAAAAAAGGCTCAATTTGAAAGACATATATGTAACATCGAATATTTTCACGGATGATGGAGAATGTGTATAAATCATTCCGGATATCAATCAATTCCATTTATGAAAGCTCACGACATTTCTCCAGAATATTATTTCGCATTCTGAAGTGTTGTTAATTTCACAAGAAAAGTTTAACTGATTGAACAATTAGTCAATTAAAATTTTTAATAAAATTTCTTTCGTTAGAAAACAACAACCATATCTAATGGATATCTAACTAAAGTTCTTGAGTATCCATCATCAGACCTTGTTTTTATTTATCTACGTCTGACGGTTAACGGTATGTATAGAAATGAATTAATTTCTAATATATATCATCCTGGAAAAGTTTCAAGCCTCTCCGGTTTTGTATATTTTCTAAGCACGACGGAAAATAGATGTGGTTCAAATATTAATCCAGAAAAAGTCCGCAAGCTTTCCAAGTTATTAAAAATGTTCGCTAGAGTAGATACTAATAGCATATCATGTTTTAATATCGCTTTGGCTGTGAAATGTTATAATGGATTGATTTAGGAATAGCGGAGGGAATATGAAGACGTAAGGATTAAAGGTAAATGAAAACATCTAACTAATTTATATTCCCACCAAAACTATCCGAATGCAATTTTACTTAATTATGTTTATTATTATGATATATTTGTATTATCTACTTTGTGAAGGTAGACATCTCAATATAATAATTTTAAAAGAGAAATTGAAAAGCTTTATAAGATGACTGAAACTGTTCGAATAGAATATTATATCATCTGCACACATATAGAATATAACACGTCCAAATGTTAACAGAATTAACTTGGATTTGTATTCACAATGATAAAATGCTTAGTTGAGCGGAGATGCAGGTTGTGTTGTGTTCTACCTGAGACTGTGGAACCCTGCAGTTGGATGAATAATACTCGGCTACTGTTATCTTATAGGACTCAATCCAAGGAAGTTTAACACCGCATGTTTAATCCATTCGATAAGAGGTGGGGATAGTGTGGGTTGTTGGCTGTGAATAGGGTCTCTCTATTCTTAAGAGAGAGCATATGTCGTTACCCCGATGAGTTTAAGCACCAAGGGACGAAATATTTGTCCTCCTAATGGAACATCTGTCCTCATTGTGTACAACATATATGATATATAAGCGATTTCCATACTTTTGGAATATTGCAAGTGCCGTTTCGTGTATTTAGCTTGCCCCTCTCTTCTATTTCAAGTGCTTCTCTGACTGTATGGATCTTATATTTTTTATTTGTTATCTTTATGGCTCTGTCAAAGTCGATTTTAAGTCCTGTTTGGATATTGTGTCCTGTTATGGAACTGTTTGGAGTCACTGTAACAAAAAGGAAGTGGTCTGTTTGTTCTTTAAGTTTTTTGATGTTCTTGTATTCTGACCGAGATCCGTCTATTTATCTGTCCTATGTATAGGGTGATTTGTTTAGTGCGTCTGAACTTTAAGTTTAAATAACACAACAACCAAAGTAAACGCCTTAAAATTTTACTTATTTTATGTAAAATAACATTTAATAGCATTCATGTCTGAAAGCAATTTCAGACAAATATCCAACTTGCTACTACTGTCAATCTAATTTCCGACCACTTTTTCAAGCAATTTGAGTCTTATGTTCGCGATTATTCTATTTATGTTGGCTTGCCAGGCGGCAATAGTTGCTGGTATATCGGCATAGACCAAATACTTAATATAACGCCAAATAAAATAACCTAAAGGCGTTAAATCACATATATTGGTGTTCAATTAACAGGTGCGTTCCTCAGAATCATTTTCTCATCGAATTCTTGCCTCAATAAATCGATTGTTGCGTTGGTTGTATGACATGTTGAGCCATCTTGTTGGAACCAGATCTTCTACAAATCAATACCATTCAAATTCAGAATTTAATAATCATTGATTATCGCTCTGTAATAGTCCCCATTAACTACCGTTAATAAGTGCTTTCCAGGTTGATTTTTAATTTACAGATTATTTTAACTCCAAAAATGTTATTTATTAACATAACCATTTAGCTAAAAATGAACTTTGTCGCTGAACAAAATGTTACGTTTAAACTCCGGGTCAAGTTGCAATTGATTTAAAGCCTATTTACCAAACACAGGACGCAGTAGTCTTGCGGCTTGAATTCTTGGAAAAGCTGGATTTTGTAAGGCATCAAACCAAAATCGAATTGATAAATCTGGATCTTCATCAACACTACCAGCAACAACGGCGATATTTTCTTTGGAACACACAGTTTTTGAATTTGTTTTTGTTCTAATATCGAGCAGCGTGATAGGCGTTCGAAATGTGTTTGATAATTCGGCCAATTCGGCCAATACATCGCCCTGTTGGGCAATTATCTGCATCATAAATTTCACAAAGTGCTCTACAAGTTTAGCGCACACTGTTTTTGATAGCAAATTTCCACAATTTGTAAACGCTGTTCTAATGTTAGATGCTCCACGATGATTTGCCAAACTATATTTAATAATTTTGACACTAGAGGCGTTACAGTTCTTTTGATAGAGATCCCTATCGGAAGTTCGGGCATACTAAAAAAATGACCCGTTAGGTTCGGTTCAACGGCCTTCTAGATGCAGTTTTTAGAATATCTATTTTGTCTGAGGGCTGTGGAAATTTGTGTTAGTTCCTGCATTCTTAGTTCCATTTCGGAGTCGATTATCCTTCGTAGTCCACTGTTTCGACTGTGCCTTGGTTTCAGAAGCGTAGTGGTGTATCCAAGTTTCATCTATTGCAGGGGTTGCCAAGCTTTTCAATGTGTTGAGCTACTTTAATATTAGCTTTGGTTTGGTTTTATTCATTAAACTGAAATTACAAAGTGAACAGTAAGAACTTGCAAAATAAAATGTTTTTAACGTTTTTAAAAGACCGTCTTTACTAAACTAGCCAGACATATTGAATGAGACTGACGCAAACATGTGGACAGAACGGAGGCATGGGCAGGTCTTACCCTGCGCTAGGATGCATGCGCTAACGCATGCAATAACGCAAGTTGAAAAGCACTTTGAAACGCATGTTGAGTGGAAAAGGTGATCGAATGTGGACATACCATATGAGTAACATTTACATTTCAAAGTGTTGCCACTATTACATTTTAAAATGTTGACACCCTTATTGGAAAACTCTTTATACTAGTCAAGCAGGATAACATTTTAATTTTAAATAATACTAATACTGTTCATACAAAATATGAGATGATATAAACATTTTTGTTTCACCATAAAAACAACATTTTAATCGGCAAGACGCAAAAACGTAACAGTTCATACGAATGCTTGGAAAAGGACGAGAAAAAAGGGCGGAGAACCGCGGACCGGAGTTAAAGAAATATAGTGTGGTCAGCTCAGGAAAAAAAACGATGAGACAACTATATAAGACGTAGTTCGAAACTGGTATAATTAGGCCTTCTCGCCAACAGGTGGACGGATATGGCAACTTCTGAAGGAAATTGTAAAAGAATTATTGCGACGTGGTTCAGAGTTTGGCTTCGGGTATCTAACTGAAATTATGGTGTTCGTTATTGTCTGGATTTGGGAAGGGTGATAATACGAATGAGCTGAGGTATCGATCAGTGTGAGTTGAATTTCAATACACTCTGTGTTCGAGTATTCTGGAGGGTTTTCTTATAATTAGGATATTCAAAAATGGTAGTTTCCTATCCTATTCGACTTCTAGGGCAACTGTATTAGGGGGTGTATTTAGATGAATTGTGCCAGAAACTTGTTCAGAATTTCATTGCCATGAGGTTATATTATAAATATATTATCTACGGAGTTTTTCCAAAGTTTAGGTTTTAAGGGAGTGTTGGCTGATATTTATGTTATGAACAAGTTGGCTATAAACGAATGACAGTGATGTCCAAGTGGAGTGCCGTAGGTCAAATCTGATGATTGAAGGAATTTCGGCAAGTTTAACGGCAAGTTTAACGGTTGGCTGCATGATGCTTGCTAAATATTTTTTTCAGATTTTGTGCTGGAGAGCTGAAAGCACTTACTAAAGATCTTAATGGAATTTCTGGTTTATAGATCTTAGGTACACCTTGATTTTTCGATCAGAATTATTCTTCGATCGATGTCCGGTAACAATTTCAGAGCATTGATTTTGCTTTTGGTTATGTTTTCGAGATAGGTTATCGGATCTCTGCTCATTAGTTAATATGTTTTGTACAGTAAAATATTCATCATATTTCCTATAGTCTTCGGTATTCATTATAACTGCTTCGTTTCTTTTGTCTCTTTATCTGCTGGCAATATAGTGATATATTTGACAGTTTTTAGGCGCTCTGATTTCAGTTTTATTAACATTTGGTTTTGCTATTTTGTTAGATCGCAGTTTTCATGCTACATTTTCTAATTATTTCCCCTTCATTATTTGGCTTGTTATTTAGAGTTAATTCGCCGCTCGAAATTATTTATTTTATTAGTATGATAGCAATGTTAAAGCCTCTGCTTAGAATGGATTTTTCGTCTGCGGCTAAGTGGTTTGATACATTGAAAACAAATTTCTTGATGACTAGGATTTGCCTTAGACGTTCAATATATTTTTGCTTTAGGGTGGCGAACATCTCTTTTGTTTTTACGTCTTTAGATTGTAATCCGATTTACTGCCCCAAAAAGAGACTTCAATAATTTAATTCCACAATATTGAATGAATCTTGTTAGCATCTTGTTGACTGTAATGACATTTTACTAAATAATATGCACACATAAATTCGATTACAATACAACAATAAAAGATCAGGTAATTAGTCAACTATGCGTTGACTATTTATAAATCCGTTAACAAACACATCACAGAATTAATAAAAATTATCCCTTTGAAGTATACGAGATCCCTACCACATCATGGTATAGAGTGGTCGATCCCAAAAATTGTTGGAGTTTTAAGTGATGTTTTTTATTAATTGTTGTTATAATTATCATTCAGTGAAAAAATATACTCGGTGGTTTTTTAATATGAAAAATAGATAAGCGTTTTCATCGTATTTTACTTCATCATTTCAGTAGCAGCAAAGTAAAATCAATTTAGCAAAAAAAAAGTCGCAGATCCATAAAAATTTGGTTTTGGTTTTTAAGAATTCATTCTCGTTATTTTTTCCTGTATCTTAAAAAATCAAAGAAATCCTAATATTTCCATTTTCAGAACTTTTTTAATATGTTGTATTAAATAAAGTCTAGTGTTTATCATTTATTAAATTTCTCAAGTGTATGAAACAAGAGATACAAAATAATTACAATAGAAGTTTCATAAAAATAACCAAATTATAAAGGAAAATGAAATATTGTTTTCAGCTTTTATACGGTTGGGGGTTCTTACTTGTTGATTTTTCGCAACGAATAACAAATCCAATGTCAGGTACGATTCAGACGCAATTTCTTTAGTATCCAATTAAATGGCAAGAAAAATATTAAATAAAAATGAACGAGAGAGAAAATTATTTCTGTTAGTATTCGGAGCGGAAGTAATCAAACAACAATGGCGACTAAAAGATAAATGATTTCGTTCCCCTTCGACTATTAAGCAGGTATATTGTCACCAAAGGAAAATTTTTGGCTTCAAGGTTTTTCCATTCTTTCCCAATTTCTCCGTAAGCCTGACATAATAAGCCCTTTCGGCTCAGCCATGTTACGTAGTCGTAATCCTTGAATAACATTTATTCACAATTTAAAGCATTAAGGATGGCCCCCTTCTCTAATACACTCTCCTTTGATACGTTTTCTTCTATCTAAAGATACGCGTTCTTAGTCATATTCAGCTTTTGCAAGTATGACTTTTTTCATTGGGGATTTGGATCAAATATAAGAAAAATGGGAAAAGAGTAATGTTCTTCGGATGGTAATTTAGCTGCATATTTTAGTTGATGGAATGGAGTGGACCTATAATCTAGGGTTATTATATATATATATATATATATATATATATATATATATATATATATATATATATATATATATATATATATATATATATATGTCGTTGCCCTACACTCTTATATTTTGTGGCATTTGCGCTCGCATTTTAAAAATGATTATCAAAATATATCCACTTATTATCCCTAGAGTCGATGCAACAGAAAAACCATCTAACATTACAAATTTCCAGATATCAGATTAACCAGAAGCCCAGATATCATTATTTATGATTTAGCCTAAAGAAATTCACACACCCTCTAAGGAAAACATTGACTTAGATATTTTCTTAGATATCAGAGGGATTAAGTTATGTGGGGGCCCCATTCAAGTTTTCGGGCCACACGATTGTAGTGGTGACAGTGGATGTCTTTAAATCCCGATTGTTATGCAAAAACTTTCTAACGGTTCCAGCTATTTCAAGAAATACAGCTTTCTGCATTCTGCAAGGTGATCGTTGAGGTATAATGTTTTAATATTATTTATCAGGCTCTTCGGAATGATTCCAGTTGATGATAATATGATCGGTATTGTTTCGACACATTCATATCCCATTGTCTTATTATCTATTCTTGGAGCTATTCATGTTTTGGATACCTATGTTATTCCGTTCGTTCTTTATATTATGTTACTGTAAATGCTTTACAGCCCTATGTTATATGCTAGATAGTCTCGGAGACCCGGCACTCATATCTAAATTGATCATCCACCGCACTTCCTTCCCGAACTATCTACTCGAGGTAATTTCTGGCAGGTATAACTTGGCCTTGTATTGCCAGTAGGAAACCTTCGGTCTCCGAAAACATCTGTCTAGCAGTCAACCAGTCGTTCGACGTAATATGTCGACTTGTTCTAACTGAGTGACCTCATTCAAATGTTGAGGTTTTTCTCCCCATGATTGTAATTTTTCAAGTTCTGTATTTGTGTAGACTTGGACTTGGTCGTCGTTTAGTCGCAGTGGTATTGATCGATCAGCCTGGCTTACAGCTTTATGTAGCATAGACGTTTCCACCTGCTTCAAGAAATATTTTCGCAGATTTCCTATGTGTATTTTTTACTAATATCGAATAATCCCCTACCGCATTGTTGTCGCGGCAATGTTGTGCGTTTCACTGCACTTCTAGGATGGTGTTTCTGCGATTTTGTGAGCAGGTCCTGATCTTCCGTTGTAAATTTTGTACTTCGATTCCGCTCCAGTTAACTATCCTGAACGAATAGTTTATTTATCCTGAATGCATATTTTATTGCTTGGTTCGTACCCATATACTTGTATGCATCTACAGCATTCAATGTCTTAACCTTTTCTCCGTTTTGTGTCCCAAAAGCATTGTTCAGCAGTTTTTCTCTATCGATGTTCAATATATGGCACTTCTCCAGTCCAAATTGCATTTGTATATCCTTGAAGAATTATTCCACAATTTTTAACATTTGTTCCGGATGACTATTCGATGAAGCAAATAATTTCAGATCATTCAGATAGAGCAAGTGGTTTACCCTTATAACTTCCCGTGGTTTTTCAAACCAAAACCATACTTGATCGAGTTGAATCGGTTTGAGAGTGGGTTCATAGCGATACCATAACCAGAGAGAACTGAGTGAATCTCCTTGAAAAATATCTCGTCTAATTGGGATTTCTTCACTTGTGATATTATGGCCACCCTCCCTAAGTTGACTTTTGGTTCTCCACGCTGGCATGAAGCTATTCAAAAGATTTATTATTGGCAGCTTTATTTTATTAAGGTTTCTATAAGACATTCGTGTGGTACAGAATCGAAAGCCTTCTTATAACTGATATATGCCATATTAATATTTCGTTTCTTAGCATAGGCCTGATTGTAAATGACTGAATCAATAACTAATTGTTCCTTTCATCCCATTGCTACTTTGGTATAGCCTTTCTGCTGCACGGCTATGATATTATTGCGCTCACAATGTGCATATATTGGATCACTAATGCAGGCTGTTATGACGGTATATATCATGGGAAGGTACTTTATAGGATCTTGAATGTTTTGCTGATCCTTTTTAGTTATCATGTGTGGACCATAATTTCTTCAACTACGTAACGTAATTTTGCAGTCCGTCAGGCCTTGATGCTTTCCAGTTATGGAGTTGTTTAATTATATTTAGAAACATCATCGATTGTAAATGGTCCATTTTACATGTCTTCACAGTTTTTATAGGACGCACATTCTTCTCTTGTATCTTCGCGTATATTCTTACCTTTGTTATTACAATAATCACTATTACTACCATCATAAAGTTTGCCACCCATTTTTAATTTTATCTTAGAAAGCTAAAAATAACCCTTCAATTATTCTGATACCTGTGTTAGTATAGTGTTAAATATTTTATTAATAATTATGCTACAAGTATTATGCTTATTTTTTTATGTTTTATATTATATGAATGTCTCAGAATTCGTGTTTATTCAACTATTAAATTGATATACTCTTAAACTGGGTTATTTCGATTAGGTAAGACCCTAATCCAAGTAAGTTGTAAGATTAAAAATGGGTAGCGCCCTTTAAACTGCATCGGGCGAACGATTGCCCTCGCGGCAACCGAAAAAAATTATAAAATATATGTTTATTGGAGCGCAACATTGGACGCGAGAGTGTCAGTGAGAATATTTTCAGATTCAAATCACAAAATGCCGTATATAATACTAAATATTGATCTATTTGTGATATATAATATATATTAAACTATTTGTGAACGGCGGAAACTAAATTTAGCGCCTAATGATGTTTGTCTTCGGAGATGTGCCCGTAAACGGAATTTCATTTTGGTAAAGCAAGTAAATAGCAAGTAATTTATATTTAGTCAAAAAGTACTCAGAGATTTTTACATTGCGTGACGGGTATTGACGTGCAAAATGTACCATTTCAGCAAATGCCCGTTTTGCATTAAGGATGCCCCCTTAAATAATATACTTTCCTTTGATATGTTTTTTTCTGTCTAAAGTTACGCGTTCTTAGCTATATTCAGTTTTTGCAAGTATGGCTTTTTTCTTTGGAGTTTTGAATCAAATATAAGGAAAATGGGAAAAGTGTAATGTTTTTCGAATGGGAATTTAGCTCCATATTCTAGTTGCTAAAATTGAGTGGAACTATACTCCATGGTTATTATATATACACTACTGTTAAAATTTAATATTTTATTATATGGTATAGTTATTACCCTACACTGTTTCTACACCTATAATTACCTCACACTTGGACTAGATGGTAAAATAATATGTTGTATTCGTAACATATTTCCGAATTCACTATTTCCTGTTGTGATTCTTAAAATTTGAATTTCTGTAACCTCTTAGTTCCATATATAGTATTAGCTGACGCAAAAAATACATGTCATTTAAATAAATGGAAATTTCTTCTAGTACATTTTCAATTTATCCGCTAATGGCAACTTTTAGCTCATCTCTACGAGGTCATATAGTAAATAAGCCGAAAAAATCTAAAATATGTTGCTATGTATGATGTTGAACTTTGAAAAGAGGCTCTGAATGTATCTAGTTCAAAAATAACGTCATCTTTCCTATATAATTTCTCGTGATAAAATAATCAATGCCAAAAACATGTTTTTTCTTATATTGAAAATCAACGAACTTACACTTATTTCAAAACACGCGTTGCGCCTCACATTATAACTAAAGCAGCTAAAACAGCTCAATTTTTCTATTGGGACTGTTAGAGTGAAACTTTAATGTCAAAGAGATTTACCACTGAACAACACATCACTTACCATCATCAAATGATTCAATCTGATTTAACATCTCCAGATAATGAGGAATGGCCAGCGAAGTATTTTGGTGTTGGTGAATATCTTTGAGTTTCACTAAAGCATTGTTGTTGATGGTAATATATTTTTAAATTTGATTTCCCTTTTACCACGTAAAATCTTCTTAAAAAGAAAATATGTTTTTAAGTCACCGTAGTACAATTATTCATATTAATTTCTATATGAAAATTAGCAATTTTATGGACCTAAAGTCTTTCATATCGTTTTTTCAAATTAAATTTTGGTTCTCCTATAACTCAAGTAAAGTATTTTGGCTCCGGCTATTTATTAGCTAGACCATCAGTTTAACGTGGGCTCTCAACCTCGGTTATCAGCTATTACTTAGTCCCGATCAACATTATTTAACATTTAGTATCTCGAAAATCTTATTCAACCTGGTTCCAGATGTGACTGAAAAACGATCCCTTGTCGAATTTTCTCATTATTGCATCTTGTTAGAGAACTCATGCAAAGAAACTAACATTTAAAAAAAATCCATACCGTTGTCGCGAATGGAACCCACATCACCATAACCATCGTTCTATAACGTAAAATTATGATTTGCATTTTTTATTAATTTAGTTGTCATATTTAATTCTTTATTCTTGGATCTGCTCACCAGAATGGCAATGTAGTGATTCTCAATGAGTAGTCCGTTATTATCCCTTAATATGTTAATGGCCTTAAGCCATTAACTGTATTGGTTTAATACGATTATTCTTTCTTGTCGTATTATTTCCCATAAAATGGAAAGAGAAAGCTCCAACTGCTAAATTAATTTTCCTTCAAATAATGTAAATAAATATGATTCACCTAATTTTTTCCCGATTGGATGCTAACAAAATTATGTAATTGCTTGGTATACGTTCTGCACAGGAAAATAGCGCCTTAATTCCTAATAAACCGCCCAAAACAGTATTAATTCTCTAAAACATCCTTAAATGTATAATAGAAAAACCCAACAATGACTTCCTCAATATACGATTAAAAAGAATACCAGTCACCTATGGCTGTTTCTAGATGAATACCCAGAAATGTATTTATTGATTTGCTGATATTGAAATGTATTTACTCTATCTTAATTCTTACTAAACAATTATACATTTTAAGGAGAATTTTATATGAATATCGATAGCTTTTCGAATTTTCCAAAAGATGCTTTCATCTAGAGTTTCATCAAAAAAAAAAAATATATGATTTAGTCTAGCATACATCTTATATTTGTGAGTTCCAGTTTTTTTACTATTTCTCATATATCAAGAAAAGAATCTATTGAATGATATTTTCTACGTTATTTTTAATGTTATCACTACAAATGTTTGTCATCGCAATGTTTTTCACATCACATTTCTTTTATAGACTATTCATTTGTATTAATCCTGAATATGTTTACATTTATTGTCTTTTTGTAACTGTAGCTGCACAAGCATCAATTGTATTTCTATATATATATATATATATATATATATATATATATATATATATATATATATATATATATAGAATATATATATATATATATATATATATATATATATATATATATATATATATATATATATATATATATATATATATATATAGAAATATATCTATATATATATATATATATATATATAAATATATATATATATATATATATATATATATATATATATATATATATATATATATATATACCGGGTCGGTCTGAGGCATTTGCAACGTCTTTGTTTCCAGTCGTGCTCTGGATGTTGTGCTGTCCGGGTCTGCTGGTCTAAGAACGCTTTTCCACGTTGGCGGCAAGTGTAGAGCGTCGTCCCTCTTGTTTAGGCTTCCCTGCTTTTCGATCTCTATGGCTTCTCTGACCAGACGTGTCCGAAAATGGTTTATGTTGCCTATTTCATTGCAATCATCACAGTTAATTTTGTGGCCTGTTTCTAGTTGGTGTTGGAATAATGCCGATGTTGTTTGCTTGTTCCGTATGCTTACTTTATGTTCCTCTATTCTGGCAGATATTTTTCGGTTTGTTTGCCCGATGTAGATTTTGTTACAGCCTGAGCATGGGATGCGGTACACTCCTTGATTTTCTAGCCTGACCTTGTCTTTCGGGTTTCTCAAGGATGCGCCTATTGTTCGGTGAGGTTTGTATGCTGTCCTTATATTGTGTTTTTTTACACCAATGCCATGCCTTATGAGATTTTGGCGAAACGTCTGCAAGCTCCCGACAGGGACCAACCCGACAACCGGATGTACTCCCGGAAAAAAACCCAATACATGTTTTTCCATCCGTGAAACAGTACGCACAAACATATATATATATATATATATATATATATATATATATATATATATATATATATATATATATATGAACAAAACAATTAACCTAAATATTTTCCTGCAGGCATAAAAGTTTAATTTATGTAGTTGACATATATTTTAAATGTATGTGTGTGTATGTGTATATTTTAAACTATTGAGACAATATTGTAGAATTACAAACTGAAAATATTATCATTAAATTAATTAATATTTATCATTAAACATCAAAATATTTGTTTCTAATTTTTCGACGCATTTCGCTAACCATTTAATCATAACTATTAGAAGATACAGAATCATATCCGGATAATACTAAAATCGTCAGTGAAACCAGCGGTGAGGTTCCGGAGCGAGAGGTTCCAATAGAAAAGTAGATTCGCAGCAGTCGAAACTACGCGATGTATGCTTTCCACAACCTTGGATGTAGCTATACGCTACGATATCTTTTAAGCATATCGTTACCGAATAACATATTTCATTGTCTGCCGGTAGGTGTATTTCAATTCAATTTATAACGAATTTACGAGTTAATTCAGCCAACCGGCATTTAAAAATATTCTAGGACTTAAATCAAGTTCGTCGGGACTCCCAACGTTTCGGGAAAATAGGTTAAAACGATCGATTTTGAACATTTAATGTGATATAACAGTTAATCATGTGTTCTGTGAATCATTGAAAACGTGTTAAGGTGTAAATAATTAGTACTAGTCATTACAACATTGACATAAAACGACATTAATGTGTAAGTTTTTTTTTTGGAAAACAATAAGCCAAATTTATACTAAAATGCAGGGAATAAATAGTTATCCAAAATATTACACTATATTTTCAAATAATACCTTAAGAGGACAATAACACACAAAAAATAATGTATGTCAAGTCAGCGTCGCCAACTGTTAGGAAAAAAATTAAAGCATTTCCCACTTTACATGTTACATTACATTACATGTTATGTTTACATTACAAAACATTACATGTTTATACATATAATTACATGTTACAAGTACATGTTTGGTAAAAATATATATATATATATATATATATATATATATATATATATATATATATATATATATATATATATATATATATATATATATATATACGAAACAGTACGCACAAACATATATATATATATATATATATATATATATATATATATATATATATATATATATATATATATATATATATATATACGAAACAGTACGCACAAACATATATATATATATATATATATATATATATATATATATATATATATATAAATGGAGAAAAAAATAAGAGTGCTATTCAGAAAACGTTCTTTCAAGCAAGTTTCTTACAATAAAATGTAACTGCTAAAAAATATTTCTCTCATCATTCACCGTGATTTACATGACAGAATGTAATTTTAAAAATTATATGGTCAAAAAAATAACAGTGTTGAGTATATCAAAGTTATCAAACTTTGGTTCGCATTTAAAACGTATAAAAACTGCGTATAAAAACATTTAATAAACAATGGGTCGTACTAAACATTGTTCTTGCGTTGTTTCAAAAGTATTAAAAGAAAAAAACATGGAGCAAAAATCAGAGTTGCGAAGCCGGAAACGAAAAACTTCTGGTCGAAAAAATGCTCGTTTAATTCGCAAAGCCATTAACTTGGCCATCTCAGTCACCGAACATGAATTCTATTGAAAATTTGAGGACAATTTTGAAAACGCGTGTAACTTTAAGGAAAACATTATATGTCAAAAAATTATGGAAGAATGTTCACGAAATCTGGTATCGATTCGGGTTGAAGTTTGCCGCAATCTTATAGACTCCATGCCTAGATAATGTGTCGCAGTTTTGAAAAATAAATGCTATGCAACAAAATACTAATAAGTTGATTTTAACTAGTTTTTCCTTGTTATAGATTTTTTTTCTTATGCGTGCTATTTCTAAACACTCTTATTTTTGACCAAGCTCTTATTTATTAAAAGCTATGAATTTTTTGAAACTTAGTTTACATAATTTTTTTGTTTATATATATTTGATATATCTTGTATCTTTTTATACCAGATATATATATATATATATATATATATATATATATATATATATATATATATATATATATCCTTTACAGATATCTTGTATCTGTATCTTTTTCTTCTAGCTCAAAATTGAGCATAGGCCTCCCTTAGTTCCCTCCAATTTGTTCTGTTTTGTATTCAAGATACAAGATATTTTGTATTCAAGTCCCGCATTCAAGACATGCAGCAGACAAGGAATGTAATATCAATTACTAAAAAAAAATAAGTGATTAATTAAAATAAAAGGTAAATGATTTAAATAAACATTTTCTTATACAAGGATTTTAACCAAATCAAACTCATCGCGCCACCTAGTAGTATATATATATATATATATATATATATATATATATATATATATATATATATATATATATATATATATATATATATATATATATATATAGCTAACTTCTACCTTTCATAAAATCCTTCAAAAACATTAACTTCTGAATCTGTTAACAATAAATAATCAGAAAGACCTTTTCGTGCAACACATACATTTATGTAAATGCTAACCATTTTCTATTTTAAATATTTCCTATTTTAAATACACTATATACTTTAGACTAAATCACCCCGGTAATAAAGAAACTACAACCCATTTGTTCGCCATGCAAACGACGTCCTAAAAACTAACCTCCCCTCATAAAATGCCGGTACACGTCTATGATGTTCAAACACTAAACCTAATTAGTTCATTTAGTATCCGACCAGATGTCGCTGGCGCGTTATTTTATTAATACTTTATTGCCTCGTCTACCTATTAATAACGACACGCCAGTTCGGCCTTAAAACGAAGGCAAAAACTACGAAAACGTATGAATTTGCAAGCGGCATTGATGATGAGCAATAAAACTAAAGAATCTTTTACGAAGTATATTAAAGTTGCCAGAGGATAATTAAATAGTTCAGTGGGAGAAGGTTCTTGCTATTCTCAAATAGGAAGAATGATAATTGAATTAATGAGGTGGCTTAGAGGAATTTATGAATTTGCGGAGGTTGGAGAAAATTGGCTTTAAATAGCGGTAGAAACATATTTGATAATATATTTCGCGAGATAACTTTTAGTTCACCGAAATTCTAAGATTTATTTTCTAATGCATTTATGTATCCCTAATTAGAAACTATTATACTCAAGCTAGAATGTCTGGCGGGGCTGCCGTTTTCGGTGTAACACAATTTAGTTAAATTTAAATTATTACTAAATTAATTACACGAATAATAATTCAGATTAATTATATATTTATGTAGCGGTGAAAAAATCATCACATATTTATTCGAGTCGTTCGAAAGGTTTCCCGAGTGACTAAAAAACACAACATTGTTTAAGCATTTTTAAAATGTTCAATGTCTTCATCTGGTAATTCAATATATTTAGGCCTACGACGTTCCACCTTTTTATACTATTAGTATGATGGGATTTGTCCAATTCAAGATACGCGGTTGCGTTATAGTGTTGAGTTTGCTTAGGTTCTGTTGCTGGCAGAAATTGAAGCTTATCCCAACTAAACTATCATAAAATAACCAAAGATCAAAAGGAAGGAATATGGGCGCCAAATCAAATTTAAGCTGAAAACAAAATTCAGTGTGTAACTATCTGCAGTCCACTTTTGTTTAAGTTAAACAGAGATCCTTTTCTTCAACAAATTGTTACTGCAGATGAAAAGTGGATCTTATATAACAATCAAAATAAAAAAAAAACAATGGTTAACATCAGGATAACCACATGTGTACACTGTAAAAGCAGTTTTTCACCCTAAAAAAGTGTTACTATCAGTCCTTTTCAGGAATTATTCACTATAAGGTGAAACCATAAGTGCTGAAAATTATTTTGCTCAGTTTGATAGACTAAAACATGACCGATTCAAAAACTGCCAAAACTATTTCATCGAAAATATGTTATACTGACAGCAAGATTCTCTTAGTGCCAAAAACATCCAAAAGAAAGTTAAAAAGTTCGGGGAAAAATATCCTACTGCTATAACTATTAAAAAATCACTCTTATTTTATAAAAAGCGAACAGAAAGTTTGACAGAGAGATGGGCAGATTATTAATGACAATGAATATTATATTACAGTTTAAAAACTGCATTGGTTACTACTATTCGTAAAGTGTCTCCGATTTTCGGTAGAAAAAATGTTCCAAATTTATCAACTGTGAAAAGAACAATCGAAAAATTCGAAAGTACTGGTTTAGTTATTGATGTGAAAGACAGGACACGAGCTCGTAGCGATCATTCAGAACAAAGCACCACGGCAGTTCGTGAGAGTATAGCCGAGAGTCCAGGGTCCTCGATTCATCATCGTGCCAAAGAATTGGACATTTCAACAGCCACTATTCACCGTATTCTCACAAAAGATTTGCATATCCATGCTTATAAAGTCCAATTGACTCAACAAGTTGGTCTGCCGATAGACCATGCACAGCGAAGAGAGTGCACCAATTGGATTATTGGACAACAAGAAGCGAATCTCAATTTTGTGGAAAAAATCATATTCAGCGACGAAGCCAATTTTCACCTCGATGGCTTCGTTAATAGACAAAATTGTTGCAAATGGGGTTCAGAAAATCTACGAATGATACATGAAAAACAAATGCATCCCCAACGTATCACTGTTTGGTGTACAATGTGGTCTAGAGGAATCATTGGACCATTTTTCTTTGAAAACGAGGCAGGTAATGCATTAACGGTAAATGGAGAACGTTATCGTGCCTTGATAGCCCACTTCTTTGTCTCTGAATTAGAAGATATTGCTCTTGAAGGCATGTGGTTTCAGCAGGACGGTGCCACTTGTCATAACGCCCGTGAAAAATTGACGTTCTTGCACGAGTCTTTTCCTGGTCATGTCATCTTCCGCTTTGGTGACCAAAATTAGCCGTCACGATCTTTCAATTTAACACCTATAGACTTTTTTTTGTGGGATTTTCTGAAGTGTAAGGTTTACGCCAACAAGCGCACAAGCACCCAAGCACTGAAAGCTGAAATTGAACGCAAAACCCTTATTAAAAATTTCGCGAGAAGAGTATGCATGTGCCACCAAAGCTGTGGCGGTCATTTACTGGATATATTGTTCCATACATAATTTTTAAATGTCTATATTATAAATTAATAAATATTTCAATACTTTGCTAAAGAAAACCACGTTTTATTTAAAATTTACACCTTGCGCTCTTATTGTAACACCCCTTATTATCACAGAAAACAAAATATAGCAGCAAGGATAGGTATAGAATACTTCATTAACGATATATTGTCGACTTTCTCAATATACGACTTTTTGCACCGCCACATTGCACTACATGTTGTCGAAAAATCTAGACCTGCGCGCCTACAAAATCCAGTTGACAGCCTGGCAGCAGCCTAAAGCATAAAGCCGGCACCCTGTAAGCAGCGCAGTTGTGTTTAATAGAATGAAGCGGGTGTGGCAACGTAAAAATGCCATATTTGGGGCTCAAAAAAAATCAACGCAGACACAAAAAAATCCAGAATAAGTACTTTTTAAGGTAAAATATATAGACACTACGGATCACTATTTTCCACGAGGCGAAGTTTTTAATGACAGTGAGCTAAGAGGCTACAATTATGGCTAAATAGAAATATCCTATGAGGTAACTTAGAATAAATAACTTTTGTAGCTCACTATGCACCAAACCATAGCATAGCCATTAGAACCACTAAGAAAGAAAGAAATACCCAGATCTCCACAAATATAAATACAGCAGACTAAGAGATCATCCTAATAGCTTGTCGGACCACTTGAACTAACCACGTAGGGGAAATTTTACCAGAGGCAGACACGTACTATGCTACCTGCTAAGAACATTTGGAATTCTCGAACTCCTAGACTATTTTGTTTGTAACTATGAAATTTTAAGAAAATATTCACTGACATTTATCCTCCCTATTAACTGGCAGTGCCATAATATTTACCTATTATAAGTTTAAATATATATAAAATTTTAAATATATTTGAAAAGTTATTAACAAATCATTCTCAAAAAGTTCCCGCTTGGTTTGGATTATTGATTCAATAATAATGATTCTATTAACGAATAGCTAATTTCTAATATTTTATTAGATCTCGATTATCAAAATAAATAAATTGCAGCAATGCTGTTATGTAAATGATAATAATAAACAGAAAAAATAAGTAAATAAAATCCAGGTTAAAAAAATTACGGTAAAAATACAAAATGCAGTTAATAAGTAACGGTAGTATCATCTAAACAAAGTATGACCGACAGTTCGTCTTCTGCCTCGGGATCGGCTTAGTTTTAATAACCTCTGAAAGAACCTTATTAAGTTTTATGTCTAAACATTGCAGACGCGGGTCAGGCACTTTATTAGTGATGGTCCTGGGATGGATTTGCATTTTAAGCAGTCTAAGTAAATGAGCTGTGTCGAACGTTGTTTGGGAATTATAGATTAAAATGGGCTTGAAGAAATATATTCAGTTTTATAAACTAGACTTTGACATGAGTATACATATCCTAAGTAAATTTTAGCTGTTTTGTTTTTGTGAGGGAATTCTAATGAATATTTTAACAAAAAAAAAACAAAAAAATTATTTAGGCCTTTTCATTCTTTTTTATCCAAATCCTACAACTATAAAACTACTCTATAAAACTAAAAATAAACAAAATCAAGCAGTAATTTTGGAAAATGTTATTTTTTAAATAACTTTCCAAATAAATTACCACCTTATCGCTCTCAATTCACATGTCAGTAAAATTCTCCTTCACATTATAATGAGCGCTTAAATACCTACTTATCATAGTAGATTCCCCCAAGAATAGGCAGGATTCGTTTCAAAGAGAGGTACACCGGAACAGATATTCAACATTCGACAAATAATCGAAAAAGCCAGAGAAGTTAACAATTATGTTTACTTCTATTTCCTTGCTTATCGGAAGGCATTTGACAGCAGAAATTGTGTGAGAAAGTATGACAAGTTGTGCAGAAAATGGAAGTATCAGATCATCTGATTGTCTTAATTTATCATCTATGCGGAAAAAAAAGAACAGTAGTGAAAATAGAAAATCGAACATCCGATGAGTTTTGAGGAGCATGCGAGGAATGGACATTAATTATCAAAATAATATTCAACAAAAGCTATATTTATGGGTTAGAAATAAAGGAGTTGCAAACAGTAACAAAATGCCCAACTTAAGACAAATAAGGCAATTTAAGATAGTGAGCGGATTCGTTTATTACATGAAGGTTTAACACTGAATGGAGGCAGTAACACCTTGATATCAGAAAAAGATGCGACATGGCAAGAAATACAATGTGAAAATTGCAGAAGATGTGGAGGGATAGAGACGTAATATAAAACACATAGAAACATATAGTAAAAACCTTAGTTTTCTAGTACTGCTATACTATAATTAAAAAACAGAATCTCAAGATTCTTTCCTCTTGCATTTTCGCCACATCAGATATAGTACTAATGTTTGTTTACGGATCCGTTCAAATAAAAATTCACCTCATAGCTACAATAAACATAAACACAAAATGGCCACTTTGTGGTAAAATTAAACTAAAATCATGAGGTATACAGTGTATCCTGTTCCGACTGCGACCGAACATACCTAGGGCAAACAAACAGACAAATCTCGGTTAAAATATAAGAACACATAATATCAATTTTGAAGGAGCCAAAGAAATAGCTAATATTGAAAGTTACATAATCAATAGAATAAAAGAAGTCCTTGAAACGATGCTTGCAATATTCCAAAAGTATAGAAATCGCTTGCAAAAATGAACAAATATTGAGTCGTGACGATGAGGAAAATAAATATTTTTATTAATGGTAGAGAATATGCGTAAATAATTCCAGGTATTAATAGGTTTGTTCTCTAAACGCTCACGACGTTTCGCCAAAATATCATTTGTCTTCTCTTCCTTATCTGCCTCCCCTCGCTTCGAGTGAAGAGTTCTACTGCAACCAAACCTTCACTCGAAGCGAACAATACTTGAAAATGCTAAATAATATTTTGCTGAAACGTCATGAGCACGAATGGATTTATACCCGTATACACACACACACACACACACACACACACACACACACACACACACACACACACACACACACATACACACACACACACACACACACACACACATACACACACACACACACACACACACACACACACACACACACACACAGATATATATATATATATATATATATATATATATATATATATATATATATATATATATATATATATATATATATATATATATATATCTATATATATATATATATATATATATATATATATATATATATATATATATATATATATATATATATATATATATATATATATATATATTATATATATATATATATATATATATATATATATATATATATATATATATATATATATATATATATATATGTTATATATATATATATATATATATATATATAATATATATATATATATATATATATATATATGTATATATATATATATATATATATATATATATATATATATATATATATATAATATATATATATATATATATATATAAAACGTAATTAGATCCTAATTTTCCTTAAATCTACAATAGAACCAAAAACGAAGATATTTTGTTTCTCTCTCATTTAATTTGCTTCAATTTTGAATAGAAAACTAATACAAATCGAGCTATGTTTGTTTTTGATATAAAAACAGTATTGATATTGCTCTAAATAAATTGTACGATGTTGACATAATTCGTTCTCTTCATAACAGAATATATTTAAATATTCGACTTGTTAGAAGGATTATGCCTAAAAGTTAGATTTCAAAACAAAGTTTGAAATTCTGCAAACTTTCCAGACTACATTAAATAAATGAAACATAACCATAAATCCTCGTCTAGGATAAAGTGATTAATTTTGATTATTTTTCTATTCGCATAATCGATCTTTTATAATCCAATATAAACCTCATCAACAAACATTGGTAGGAATCTCGTAGATTTATTTTTGGATTTTGAATATTTGCCTAATTATGAAATTAACCCTGCCTAACATGAATTTGTTACGTTGAGTTTTTATTTCTAACTTTTCCCAACCCAAACCTTAACGCAAAATATAAAATTTACGAGGCGCATTATTTTTGGCTTTATTTTTCGCGTACGGAACACTGATTTTGATAATAAATTTCGACAATTTCAAAGCGTTGCTCTGATCTAAAACGTTTCATGATGATTTGCCAGATTATTGAGACACAGCTTTACAGACTTGCACGCAAACTGATATTTTGGTTTGACAGTGACCCCTATCGGAAGTTCTGATATGTTAAAAAATCACCCTTTACTTCATACATATGGAAAAGGCATTTAAAAGAGTAAAAAAGGAAAATATCTGGGATATATAGAAACAATGAGGGATTGGCAGAGAAATAATAGAAATAATGTGGCCAATATATAAGAATAACATATAATAAAAGTCAGAACAAACAATGAAGAATTTAGACAATTTCTAACAAACATCAGGATAAAGCAATATCGTTGGATGAAATCATAAAAGAATCTAAAAAAATGCTGAAGAAACTGAAAAGTTAATGGAAAATAACAGACTGAGTGATTTGATATATGAAGCTGACATAACCTGACATGAAACAGTGGAAATTCTAGAAAATACATTTCGGAATAAAATAAAACCTACCGTATCAAATTGGCTGTAAAACTAAACGTTGGCTGTAATGGTAAACATCGGATCAGTAATAGAGGAAAATGTAAGAATGAATCAATATTTAAATGAAAGAATGGGAAAAACGTGAAAGGTTTTTAATATTATAAAAACGAAAGTCGAAGAGACTAAAGATATCACTAAACACCAAATCACTTTACTTAACGTCTCGACGTACATTTCGCTAACTATCAGGATATGATTTGATCTTTAAATTATGAAAACCGTATTTTTATAACAAATGATAACATATTAGTGAGCAGCCTGAGTACTAACATAAAATAAGTCAAGAATAAATGCATAAATGGAAATGATATTTCTAAGAAAAATAGGAAAAAAGAAATAAATAGTGTACAAAACGAGATAGTTAAAACAGTAATAAATATGGAACCTATAAAACATAATATAACCAAGAAACAGATTACTTGGTTAGGGCTATGTACTTGGAACGGTATAAAACATTTACTAAACGAATATACGAAAATACAAGGAAAAATTACAAAAGGAAGACCAAAAACGATACTAATGTGAAACGATACGAAAAAAAGCAGGTATACAATGGAAAAAAGTAAAAGAAAAAGCGCGAAATAAGTAACGATGGAGAAATATTTGCGAAACTTAAACTCGTATAGACTTTTACTTTGCAGTAGAAAGATGTAGGATAAAGTAACTAATTGTGTACATTTTTTTTTTACATAATATATTTTTTTTTCCTGATAAAAGAATGAAAACACATTTCATATATTCTTTATTAGAGTAACTATTTGATATAATAATATATTATATTTAAATAAATGTGTAATAACACATTTATTTTCAATATCTGAACGAACTCGTATATCACGATCGATTTTTTAGAATTTGAGTTGACAAAATATCGGCAACAATTTGCGAAGAACTGCACGGTTGTTTGTGAATATATCAGCTATAAGACTGGGGTCACATCGGCGAACAAAAGTCATCGATAAAATTTTATGTTGTTTTCGTGAAGACGCGAATCAAAGCCATACTCCTGCAAAATGGCAAAATGGCAATATACGAAGGAGAGAAAATTAAATTATCTTAGTCGAAAGTGCCTAACGCAGGTTCGTATTTTCATATTATAGGATATTCGTATACGTATACTCATATACGTATATTCATCTCATTATACGTATATTCATCATTATACGTATATTCATCTCATACATATATTCACTCATACGTATATTCATATCTACGTATTACATACAATTTAAAATTTTCGTTTTGTAAAGAATGACATTTTTAATGTTAAAAATAAATTGAAAATGTATAAAATTGATAATTTCAATAAACTAATGGGAAATGTACGTATTAGGTATACAAATTGAAAATAAAGGTAAATGTTTTTAGTTACAAGGGGTATGTTATAGTCGACCTACAGCACCCTTTAATCAGAAGAATAAAAAGAACCAACAGGACATCCAGGTGGAATATGAGTGAAAAATTATGTGTTTTAAATAGTTTCCTCCTTTCTGCATATCTGTATATAAGGAGTGACTTTTTTAGTAAGGTCAAGCTCCCGATAGAAGTTGATGACAAACAAACTACGAGTTTGAGTGCAAGTCTGTAAATCTGTGTTTCAAATTGACGAAATGGACTTGTTCATGAAGTATAGAATACTTCATGAATTTAAATATTGTGATGTATTCGCCGAATTATCGACAGTTTCTGAACGCATTTCACGCTGCTCGATATTAAAACAAAAACAAGACAAAAAACTGTGCGTTCCGAAGAAAATAATGCCGCTGCTGATCGCAGTGTTGATGAAGATCCAAATTCCAGACAAAAGTTTCATCAATATCCACAGGAAGTTGGGCTTTGCTATTCGACAACGTGGATTATTTAATTCCGAATCCGAATGGTATTGATCTAAATGAGATGTGGTTTCAACAGGACAACTCTACATGCTAAACTACCAACGTAAAAATCGATTTATTAAGGAAACAATTCGGTGAATAAATTGTTTACAGGAACGGACCTGTTAATTGGCTACCAAGATCATGTGACTTAACACCTTTATATTACTTTCTTTGGAGTGATGTTCTCTCCTGAATCTTTGATCTATGCCGATAACCAGCAACTATTGACACCTTGAAAGCCAACATAATTCGGACAATTGAGGACACAAGACCCCACATGCTTGGAAATTGTTTTCAAACATTAATGCGATTGAATGTTATATCACATAAAAAAAATATTTTCAAGGCATCAAATTTGGTTATTATATTTGGATTTTAAGTTCGAACGCACAAAAAATCACCATGTGTGATGCAGATCTTACTAAAATTTTAAATGTAAAAGTATGTTTGTTTGAATGTTTGTCCTTCAATCACACTCGAACGGATGGATTTATAAAATTTGGCATAGAAGTCGATTATAGGAACATAGGATACTTTTTATAATGCTATGAGGTTGCGGCGAAGATTTACATTGATATGTATATATATATATATATATATATATATATATATATATATATATATATATATATATATATATACATTGATATATATATATATATATATATATATATATATATATATATATATATATATATATATATATATATATACATTGATATGTATATATATATATATATATATATATATATATATATATATATATATATATATATATATATATATACATATCCAATATATTATACATATCCAATAAATTTTGACATAATACTTTTGAAGATTGGCACAATCGACCATTGGTACATATTTTTCGTAAGTGACACCATCTATATGTCAGACCTGGGACTGCACCGGTGTTATATGCATCTTTTAACGTTCAAGATCATGGGCATATGTTTTTCTGTGGCTAAAGAGACCTATTTTAGACGAGATGATGTGACGACATTCCGGATATTTAAACTGACCCTGAGGCTTGATTTATCTGTTTCTAGGCCTCGGTCCTTGATACTGATGAAATTGTCATCATTGCGTTCTATTGGAGGTAGTCACCTTCCATTGATGACTAGCATTAACGCTCTTTAATGGTTCGTAGAGAGCATCCTTGTGACAAATTTTCTGACATATTCGCCTACGTTCGCTTCAGGTCAGTTCGCCATGTAAAAATACACTTTTCTAGATGATGGTTTTCAGGACGTTCACCCTGGCTAAATACTCTGCTGAGAACTTATTTTATTATTTCTGGTACCATCTGATCCCGATTATTTGTCTCAGATGACATTGCTATGTAGTTTGGTGAACTCCCAAGTGTTTCCTGTAGGGCACCACCCACGATTCACAACCGCAAGAAAGCAAAAGCACGATCACGACGCGGTGCATGTTTATCGAAATAAGGATTAGGATTAGCTACGGACCGCGTTGGAGTAAGTTAGAGACCAACGTGGAATACTTCTCAGCTTCGGACTGTCGTGACTGAGGAGAAATTTTTGTCCGATTTTACACTCTTGTCTGTTGATATGCAGTACGCAAGCCCCTCTTCGGTGGGTCACCCATCGAAGTATCAACAGCAACAAGTGACGCTGCATTTCGACCTCCGAGTCACTCGATTACTGGAGATACAAACCTCCCGGTTAAAACAAAATATTGTACGGTATTAACAAACGATATTACTTATAAGTATGTAGTACTAATAATCACTACAATAATAATTACTCCTTTGCTTCCATCTAATAAACAGTTATGGCATAGGCAAAGATCCGGTCTTACCCTATGTCCCTCTGGAAATCGCGACAGTTGTGGAGAACTCACGATGTAGCATTTATTGGAACTACTCATTTTCTACGACCAGGAAGCTTAACGCAACCAAACCAGACATAGTGTTGATCGATAACATTGACAGAAAAATATATGTCATCGAATTCTCTTGCGCAGCAGAAGTTAACATCACTACGAAAGAGGCGGAGAAGCGGGATATGTACAGATACCTTTTTTTGAGCTTTTTAATATGTATCTAGGGTTTTCTATAAAATTTGTGATACTTATTATCAGTTCTTTGGGGGGCATGAAATCTTTGTTCATCAAGGAGTTAAACGTTGTACCAGTCTGCATGCCGGTCTTTTCAATCTTGGCCTGGAAAATGCAAAGAGCGGCATTTCTGGATTCGCTCCGTAGTAAGGGCCCATGAAGCAGCGTTTTGATGAAAGTAGGTTCGCATATCACCATTGTTTGGGACTCAACCGAGGGAGAAGCGAGCTAGATTTGAACACACAAGAAGGCGAAAAAAACATTTTTTGCTAGAAAGAAAACGCTGATGTTAACAATTGCTTTCTTTCGCCTCGTCTATATTCATAATAATGACGAAGTAATATCGGTTTCAGAACAACTAACGACTGTGTTCAATTACTAACTTCCATGTTTTCCTCTCAAATCATTGGTTTTCTCCTAGGTCGCTGGAACTCATAATTTCTATTTTTCGATTTTTAAGTCTTTTCTTTTTACAGTTTTGAGGAACACACAGTTTTGAATTTGAGGAACCGGTCCTTAGTCATTTTGGGTATCCTACTTTTATCCACCCTTTGAATATGGCCATATCATTTTAATTTCCTCTCGATATCTTTTATCAGAGAATTTTCAACTCCGGCCCGTTGTTTGATATGGTAATTTTGAATTTTATCTTTTCCAGATATTCCTAATGTTTACATAAACAGGTTCATTTCAGTCGCCTTAAGTTTTCTCTTTCCTCTCTTTTGCTCAACGTTTCTAAATCATAGATCAAGTTTTTCATAAAAGATTCGTGTATATTATATTTTCGTTGTTTCGTAATATCTCGATATTAAAATATTCCAATAATATAGCTTGTAGTTTTCTTCTCTTGTATGATCTCTTATTAATTTTGTGTTCCCTTTTTTGATCTCTCTGCTATATGCATATATGATATATGATATCAACGTGCGAATTATAATTAGCTCTGTTTATCAGAAAACAATCAACAGTAAATCTAGACTTTTCTAAAAATGCAATACTAATATAATTTTTAATGAACATTGTTATTAACTAACAATTATAGTTGACATTTATGTTGGGAAAATAATTATTTTATTATTATTCACGTATGGGCCCTGGTGGACGTCACGTATGGGCCCACGCGAAATATAATTAGATGCATTTGTTGTTGTTAGCCTTCCTTTGCCCCCATACTAATTTCATTCTTTCGCTATGAGATTTTTTCCTTTCGTCAGACCAAGTTGTTCCAGTCTTCCTACATTTTTCTCTCTGGCCAACCTTCCACACATCAACCTTGTGTTTAAAACAGCCTCTATCCTGAATTTCACTTTGTGTAATATTTGCTGATCTTAGGTCCTTTTTAATTGCAGCGATTCATTTAATTATTTCTACTTTAGCTCTACTCCTATTTTCATAAAATTCGACTATTTGTCTACTTAGCCTACTCGGATTCATCCGTTTTATGTTTCCGTGAAACTTAAGCCTCCTTTTTCTCATATCGCTATGTATATCTGTGTATTGTTTCTGATTTCTTGGTTTTCTCGAAGTCGGTATGTTCGTGTGTTGCTTCTTCTCAATGTTCTCGATGTCTTTCTTTCTATTCAAAATGAGCGTTTCTGCCCCATATAGACATTCTTGTTTAATAATTGTATTGTAAGATCTCACTTTTGTGTTTTTACATATGCATTTTTGTTGTAAATATTTTGTGTAAGTCTCAATACCGTTTCCATTTTTTATAGCTACCCTTATTGGCCACTTTTTCCAACCCGTTTTCCATGATTATTTCTCCCAAATATTTAAATCGACAGATTCTTCTAATGTTACCATATTTTGTTTTTAGAAATGGTGTTCTTAGTCTGTTGCAGGTCATGTATTGTGTCTTTTCAAAGGAAATTTGGAGTCCTACCTTTTCTGCTGTTTCTTTTAGGATTTCAATCTGTTTCTGTGCCGTTAATACATCTTGAGCTAAAATTGCTAGATCATCAGCAAACGCCAGACAATCAATTTTGATGTTGGTTCTCCCCAGTTTAATGGGCTGGTCAATATTCAGGGTCGACTTTTTTTCACGCTACTCCTGTATTACTTTTTCTAGAACACAGTTAAATAAGAGTGGCGAGAGTCCATTCCCTTGTCTCACTCCAGTTTAAATTTCGAAGGGCTTTCAGATGTCACCCATTAATTTAACTTTTGACCTTGTGTTAGTTAATGTTGCTTTAATAATTGCCAGCGTTTTCAGATCTAGTCCTTGTTCTTTCAAGATTCGGAATAAAGATTCGCAGTCAATAAAATCATATGCTTTTTTGAAATCCACAAATGTACAGACGAGATCTTTATTGAAAAGTTTTTGATGTCTTAGGATCAACTTTAGATTCAGGATCTGTTCAGCGCAGGATCTGCCCGATCGAAAACCTGCTTGATATTCACCAATTTTAGGTTCTAACTGTTCCTGTGCTCTGTCTAGTAGACATTGATATAGTATCTTGTAACAAACTGGGAGAAGAGATATCCCTCTATAGTTGTTGACATCCGTTCTATCTTCTTTCTTGTGTAGTGGATGGATTAGAGCATCTTTCCAATCTTCCGGAATCCGTTCGGTTCTCCAAACTTCATGGGGAATTTTGGTTACTTCCTTAGTTGTACCTGGACCAGCGGATTTCAAAAGTTCAGCAGTGATTCCATCTTCACTAGAAGCTTTGATATTTTTAAGCTTCTTGATTTGCCTAATGATTTCACCTTCATTCGGTGGTAATGAATCAGGGTTTGTCTGTTTAGGGTTTAGTGTTGGTAATTTGTTTAAGGGCTCAGGACAGTTTAGTATTTGTTCAAAATATTTCGCAAGTTCTTTGCAATTGTCTTGGTTATTTAGAGCTAATTGTCCGTTTTCCTGTGGGAAGCAAAGACTTTGCAGTTAATAGCCTATTAATTTGCTACAACTAAAATAAGTTTGAAACTATGCCACTGATTTGTTATATACCAAATTTTCTGAATATGTTCTCACCTCTCACTATTTTTATGATAATTGACCATCGAGATTCTCTAATTTTATATTGTTGAATTTTGCTTAACAGGGAAGTTAAAAGACAAGATTCACTGTATTATTGATGATGGAGCAACAATTCTCTATGGACTTAATGGAAAATGTTATCAAATAGGTGATCACAGAAATAAACAAAATGTGGTAAACATTTGAGTTCAATTCAAGCAAATCAAACCAAATGAGAGTCCAAACCAGAGAATATATTTAGAACCAATAAAAAAAGCTAGTATTGGTTAGTGAATTTGCTGCAACGAGTCCACTTCGCTTCATCAGTTTTGAGTTAAATTTTTAAGCCGTAAAATGCCATATCCTGGCAGTTTTAAAAGTGCCAACTTAAATACCGCTAGTCGAGAACGGGAGCCTCGGCAAACAATCGCAACTGCTCTAATTAAGCAGGAGCATATGTGCAATATCCAAATGTGACAGTTTGTTTTATTACCGCATCCATTTTATTTAGGTTATAACCCGAATGGGAACGAACAACTGAGCTCGTACTTCCACGCCTGTTATTTCACCATAGTCACGGCATCGGTTAATTGACTAATTATAAAGTAAATATACAATTTTGCAATTTATATCGGTAGAAATTGAATTTTAATGCTAGCCGCTCTAGTTTTATGTTCATATAGAACTTAAAAGGTTGACAAGTAAAATTGTAATACAATACAAAGTTGTATTAATAAGCTTAAAAATAAAAAATCAGCCTTTAAAAAACGGCTTGAGTAAAACTATATATTCATAAAGCTCATATACCCTTAATTTTCTCATAAATATTTTTTTTCATCCTTTAAAATGATCGTATACTAATTTGATGTAGTGTTACATTAAAAATTGTGCTGTAACTGTTTAGTCTCTTGTTTCTCTTTTATGTTTGTTATATATTGTGGCTATTTGCGATAACTGTCAAACCTTATTATAATTAGCGCATGATCGAAATAACATAGAAAAGCCAGAAAATGTAGGAAGAGCTTTCCAGAGAAGAACTTTCTTTCTGCTTTCTTCATTGTCCATTACACTAGAAAGAAACAATCTGCCCCGGGAACAAACTATTTTTTTTTTGGTTTAACTAGTACAGGTTTAGGATTGGAGCAAAAATATATTCAGAGAGCTCCGTTTTATTGTGATAACGAACAGTGCGAAATATACGAGTTGAAAAAGTGGAAATGACTAGGCATTGGTACATAGAGCTTGGTCATTTAAGTTGACCCATTGGCTCTTACTTATATACATACCCTGAAATCGACTCCGAAATGTAGCTTCGGATCAAAGGGACCAAGGGCACTCTATTTATCTCAGGTTATTACCGGCTGGCTTTTTTACCCCGTGGCTAAGATAGGAGGATGAAAATATTCTCTACAGAGGATTTTCATGCAACCAATACCTCAGATGATCTATAAAGATTCTCGAATATTTTGGTTTTTCTTAACCCACGAAGGTACGTAAAGGGCTACACGCAGGAATTTGTTTTGGAATGTCTAAAGCTATTGAAAAGGGTTGTTAAAAAGAAAACTATGCTAAACTTTTGGTCCATATAATACAATTGATCTTACAAGAATTTGAGAAACCAGGATTTTTATTCTTGAGAATTATTAACACTTCTGTAGATTAGTGAATACAGTAGTGTAAACATCATTTACAAATAGGTTCCCAGATTTCCGGAGAATTGCAGGGCTAGATAGGATCTTACCTGTCATTAGTATGGCTTCAATGCATCGCGATTTATAGAGAAAACTATCATAGAAAACCAAATCGTCTTCCTGGAGTTGATCTATCGACAACAGAATTTCAGCCATTTGATTGTATCATTGAACAGTCTCTAGCGCAGATTTCAGGAGATTTGCAGGGCTAGATATGATCTTACCTGTCATTGAACAAGACAGGCTTGCACCTTAAAATTTCTAATGGTAAAAGCTTAAACGTGATATGATACAAGTATTGAATTAAAGTTGGCACTGATGATTACGTTATGATTTAACCAGGCAATACTTTGGTGTATGCCAAAAGAATTCGTAATTTTTTGGCTGGGAAAAATTCCATCTATTTTCTTCTTCTTCAGTATCATTGGATATTGGTTTAGCTTTCTTCACGGTACTTTTATTATCTTCATGGATGTTTGTAATAGTGTTAATTTTGCTAACGTTTTCAAATTCGTACATATCTATTACTAATTCTGAATTTAATTAATTAAGTTATCATCGAAGCAGCATATTTTAAGTAATGTAATGTATTTATTAATATACTTATATTTTCATTCCTAATTTTATATCTGGCAAACAAAGTAGTGATTTAAGTAATAAAACTACTAAAATAATCTAAAATTGTCGGAAATATATATCATTCGACAGATTTTAAAGGAGCCCTCATGAAAAGGGCGAATTATTTTTTAATAAAACCAATTAAACCTAGTGACCCGGAATATAATAATTTTCGTTTTCTGAATTGACTAATTAACTTACGCCAAATAAAATTTCATGACAAAAAAAGCTTAATTAAACCTCCCCCGGACAATTTCGATCATCAGGTCAAATATGTAGAGCAGCAGGAATCTGCTTCCACTGCAAAACACAATACTCCTAAATTAAAAAATTACGAACGATGAGAAAATACGCTCGAAAAGGAATCGAATTATGTAAAACAAGGTTAATATTCGATTAGACTTTCCGAGATGGGGCAGGCTTGAGCAGCAGTAATCTCTTATTTAATTTCACTAATAGCACCGATGTTTCTCCTTGAAGAATTTGATAATATAAAAGAAAAAGAAAGAAAAAAGTATCATTCAGATTTTTCCTAAACTAAGTCCTTTATTAAAAATAATATATTTTGTTTATGTTCGGGATATTCCTGTAACAATAATGGATGTTTATAAGTTGATTTAACACTAGAATTTTCCAGACGTTTCTATAGTGTCTTCAAACCAAAATGTATTTAATGTGGTATACATTTTGTCTAAAATGTAAAAAGTTGCCTATGAAAACATTTCTGTAAAAAATTAACTCCTGTCCATTGACCATCGAGCCGTTATCCACTCTACATGATATCTAAATGATAACCTTATATTAATAAGTTGACCTGAAAACCTTGACTGCAACAACATATCTATGCCAATAAAGTAATGTTTTACATGTAGTTAATATGAAATTTAATTCATTAGAAATTTAGTCATTCAGAGATATAACCCAACTGCAAAAGCCAAATCATTCTCTCAGCGGCAGCTTAAAGCTTTGTATTACCAAGATCAACCAAATCGTCCTTCAAAGCAGTATTTCGGCGATTATTTTGTTTCCGGCATATTTTTCCCCGACTTTATGCAATTAGATGAACTACCGCAATTTCTGGTCATGCTTCAATAAAATCGGAAAAGTTATACAAGGTTAAAATGAGTTAAGAAGGTGTCTTAAACACAATATTGGAACATTTTATCTTTAGGATTATTGAGAAACTAATCAAAGAATGGACATGTATCATGAAAGGGCTAATAAACTAATCAAACTGATTTGTATAATAATTTTAATTTAGTTTATAATTTCATAAACCTGTAGCTTCGGAACGAATAAAGATCAATCGATTGAATTTTTTTATTCGATTTAAATTTTAATTCTACGTTGGCTCCTTAAAAGTAGATCAATTTTTCTGGTGGAACCTTCGGTGTAAAACACTAAACTCAAAGAGATTTACCACGAAACACCGAATCACTTTTTTTAAAGTGCTCGATGCACGTTTCGCTAACCATGTTTCCACCACCATTTCGCTAATCATCAGGAGATGATTTAATCTGACGCTGGTTAGCGAAACGTGTGTCGAGAAGAGCAGTGGAGTCGGTTTGTCTACTTCTTACAGCAGATCTGAAACCCAGATATTGAAATCGCCTTCAGCTGGTCGGTTATGGCCTTTCAATGCTCTTTAATGTCCCAGTGATGTTCTTTGAGGTGAGGTGTTTCAATCTTGGGAAAAGAAAAAAATCCCAAGGATTCAAGTTTGGTGAATAAGGCGTCTGCGGAACCACAGTGATGTCGTAAATTTGCCATGAATTTGTAAATTGAAATCGTGTGTATGTTATTGATGTTCGGTCTCACATGAATGACACTATTTTGAAGCCTGTAAAAAAACTCTAGGTAAAAATACTAGTTTACCGTTTGGCATTGAAGCACAAATTCGTTATGGACGATCTTTGATTTGCTCATTTTGCCTTTTTTTGGCTGAGATAAGATTGGACGATGATATTCCTGGCTCTGGTGCTCCTGTTGTAATGCGACAAGTTTTGGGAGACCATTTTCGCGCAGATTTTCTTCATTCCCAATTCATTGATCAAATCTAATTAAAGGTTGTGTAGATCAAATTTATCTCCCGATCGTTCTGACCTTCAGCTGATCGGAACACATATAATACCGGATTCTCTGAATATTTTTATCACTTCTTGCAGTTAAAAGCCTTCCGATGCAAGGTTCATCTTGAATCGAGTCCGGGCCTTCTAAGAATATCTTAAATCACCTTAAATCTTGTGTTATTTCTCTGTACGAGATTTAGTTACAAGTTTAATAAATATATGTCTAGCAATTTTTAACTATGGAAAAATGTTATTATCTCCCCCCTCCCCTGGTAATTGAAGTTTTGGAAATTATTCCATATTATTTTTGTCAGATTTTTTAAAGCAATTTTGGATACATTAGGGTGCTATAACAAACGTCGGATACATTGTATACACTTTCAATCACATTTTCATGATAGGGTCTTCAGGTCAATGTCATAGTCTTCAGGGAAAAATATTAGAAATTATAAGAGCTTACTGCACAAGTCTCTCGTCGTTTTTATAATTCATTGGTTTTTCTTCCATTTTTATTTTCTTTAGCCAAGTGTATATATGCATTCGAAAGCCCTTTTCGTTCACTACAAAACTGTTGGGATCATTTTTGTGAAGAACTCACTATTAATTAATTTTCAGGCTTTTGAAATGGAAATTACATGCAGCAAACAACTTTATTTCGCCACTTGCTATATTTCGCCTTTCGTCGCAGTCAAAAAGCTACAGAAGTAGTTCAAGACATATGCGCCGAATATGGAGAGGACGCTAAAGCAGATCGAACTACTCGAGATTAGTTTGCCAAATTCAAAAAAGGTAACTTCGACATAGACGATACTCCCCGCTCTCGTCCACCTTCAGACTTTGCCAAGAATTATCTTAAAGCGCTTCTGAAGGAGGATGATCGTCAAACATGCCAAGAATTGGCTGTGAAGATGGACTGTGGCCTTGCCATATATCCCAATATATGGGATTTAATCAAAAACTCGAAGCTTGAGTGCCAAACAAACTAACCCACGACAAGAAAAATCGCCGCAACAAAGCTGCTCAAAATCTTGTCGGAGACCACAAGCAACGATTCTTCTACAGAATCATAACGGAAGATGAGAAATGCTGTGTCTACGTCAATATGAAGCAAAGAAATGAGTGGGTAGCCACAGAACACGCGCCAAAGCCTAGAGTTAAATATGATTTCGATCACAAGAAGGCCATAATCTGCATTTGATGGGACTGGGAGATTCTAGTGTACTGAGAAAGGCTGGAGAAGAACAAAGCGGTGGATAAAGAATGTTACCTCGCCAAACTATACCGTGTAAATGAGGTTATTCAATTGAAACAACCCGATCGACAAGTCCAAGTCATCTGGCTCCACGACAATGCACGACGTCACGAAAAAACATTGCCAAGAAGGCCCTAAATGATTTCGAATAGAAGGTTCTTCCGCATCCGCCGTACTCTCCAGATCTTGCACCAACCTATTATCACCTCTTCCGCTCATAGTTCTACTAAATGAGGGGCGTAACCTTTGGCAACGATGAGGACCTCAAAAAACTGACTTAACTTCTACGAGTCCAAGTCAGGCCATTTCTGACGAAACGGCCATGGACAATAATGGAGAATACATCATTGATTAATTTGTTGTTATAATATTGCTTTTTTCAATAAAACTTTTTAATAAAAAAAGCCGAGCGAACTCATCCAATATTTCAGTTAATCACAACATGATCTCTGAGCTAACAAAACGGAGTATCTTCCATTTAGTCGTGGCTAAAAAATGTTATCTACCTCCCTATTTATAATCTGAAAGGATTCTAAAGCCCTCGATGAAAAAGCGGCTTTCGCTAAACCCAGAAAATGTCCGCCAGTTGTCTTCGCTCAGAAAACTCTTCCTACATAAATATTCTCCCGATTCTCTTTTAAATTCTTTTTTAAAATTAATTACTTACTTACTCTTGGTGGCTCATAAAATAAAGACTATCTCAGGCTGTATAAATAGTCGAGATAAGCGCACCCCGGATTTTATTATCAAGACCGGGATTTTTCATTAGGACCGTCGTTTTCAGACGGGAATATTTGTTAGAAAACATCCTTGCGGCGATCTAACCAAAAATAAAATCTTCCAAAACGTCCATATTTCGTTATTACACGCTTACTCGTCGATATGCGTGTTTATTATAATCATGTAATATTAAATAACTTGGGCAAATATAATTTTTTCATTTATAATTTTTAAAGCTACAATTGGAACTGTTCTTCATGAGGTTAACTATAAGGATAACTATTAATTAGAGTAAGAACTGAGATAGTTTTAAATGAAATATTGTTTTCCTCAACTTTTTGTGATCATCTTTCGCTTTTTCAAATAGCCCATAAAGATAATGCCTTGCGAATCCTACAAAATCGTGTCTTAACTTTTCGGTCGATAAAAGCATCTTCGGGGTACGTTCTCAGGTAAAGCCCACACTTTTGATTGTTCTTTCGTTTTTGGTGTATGCATTAATAAACATGGGTTTCATCAACTGTCGCGAATCGCAGCAGAAACTCTCGCAGATTGCGCTTATGCATGTCCAAACACCACTGGAAAGTGATCATGCAGTAAGCAATGACATCATCTATCGCGCTGATAGCTTTCTCATGCCAAATGATCATATAGGATATACCTTCGGCATACTTGCAAGATGTTTATTGTATCAACAGAGAAGGGATTCAAGAAGAGATCCTGGATTTTGTTGACCATTTCCTCAGTAGTGATCTCAACAAAGTGTCCTGAGCGCGTCGTATTACTCGTACTGCTTCAACCACTTCGAAACTAAGTAAACAATTTATGATTAATAAAATGTGAACAAGCAGAGTCCCTCCTCCCCATAATACATTTACAACATTTCTTCCATTTGCCATTTTTTTGATATTTTACGCAAAAACTAGTGGTTAATCAATATGCGATATCCCCTTTTTTCCATGAACTTAATTGCTTTCGAAAGATGCAAAAACAAAAGTAAATATCATATATTACTTTATAGAAAGGAAATTACTTTACATAAATGTAATCACCTTTATGATCGCACGGCCAACCTTCGGAAAAGAATCTGACTTTTCAATAAATCTTCGTAAGCAAGTCCTCCATGGTTAATAAAACTTTCCCCAACTCGCTATCCTAGACTCTTCTAAAAATGCACTGCTTGAAGATCTGTATGCGGTATGTCGTTATCTTGCTTATAGATATAAGATTTAGCCCAGCTGCACATATGACATGCTTGCTTAATGACGTTACATACAGCAAGGAATCTAAGCAGTTCATCATAGATATATTTAAGGTAACCACAACCCTGTACACGTACATAACTCTGAGTCTCAAACCATTTTGTCAATGTCATCGTAAAGAGGAAAGCAGTAATGCCTCGCAGTAATGCCTCGCCATTGTATGAAAACGTAAACTTGCTGCTCTCAGTTCAATAGCTCTTCCCTTTTCAAAGTCGGACAAATGCCTTAAACTACATTTCCTTAGTACATCAAACGTTAACCTTTTACCACTTTTAACAAAACCTCAAGAATACTGCTTAGCTTATAAACACCAAACTTGTTGACTTGTTTTTAATTTATCTACTCGCTTTTAGCTATCTACATTATGTTTAATTACGTTAGCATTTCCAGGAAATGATTCAACCTAATGACATAATTGAATTAGCACCATTAGGGGATGGTTCAATTTAATGAGTACGATTGAATCATCTCCCGATGATGCTAATATGGTTGACGAAACGCGCGTTGATAATCTAAAGATAAGTAATTTGCTGAATAGTGACAAATCTTTTAAAGTTTACAATAAAAACAAAATAAACCGTTTACTTTGCAACACACATAAAGGTAAATAAGCAAGTCTGTTATTTTTTGTGAGTGAGTATATATTCAGGTTGATTGAAATATATTTATATATTGCTTGTAGCACATTTTTGTTCGCCAGTATATTTTAGCTGCATAACTTTTTTTAAAATATATTTTATTTACGGAATTTATCTGATATGTAAAGAAACAGGCGTAAATTGAAAACTACGCACTGGAAACGTCTCCAATGTATGGAGCCAGATGTAAATTCATCCATGATTGTTTCGAGTTATATTGAGCATATAATTGACTGATACAAAGCTGCTCATGTTAGTATGTTTAGAAATGGTAAATCAAAATTGAGTCGCGACATTATTAGTCAACATATGTCATAAACCGTGCCAAAGAATTTGTAAAGCCTTGGATGAAATGTGTTACCTTAACCTTGTTATTAAAATAATTTAGTAATATCGTCCTGTCAAGTAATAAAAAAAAGAATTTGAATATCACTACTTTTCCGTAAGTCCAATTAACTGATTCAAAGCTGGCTACAAGATCAGCATTTTGCGCTTTTTTAATTTCACCGCTGATTTAATGTGTTATTGATCGTACTTTCAAGGACTGTTAATAATATTTTATCAATAATTATTATTATTTAACAGAAAGCTATATTCAATACTTTGCTCTATTCAACTGATCCATGTTTTTTTCTAAAATTTTAAGCATAAACTATCGAATATGCAATTACAAATTCTCGCTTTGTCTTTTGACATAGAACGACAACAAACAAACGTCTCTGAAAACATTTTATTTCATGTAATATTGAATTTTCGTTATATAATATTAATTATTTTCATCATAATATGGAATATAAATGTATAAAGTAATGTTGTTTAACGTTTATGGATTCCGCAGTTCGTTCCTTGTGAAATATTTTGAAAATACCAGGATTTTAAATGATACAACTGTAGCTTTTTAATGTTTCAAACGTTTATTATAGTAGAGTATTAGTTCAAGCTTCTTTTGAGAAAGCCCTTACAAGGCGAAACACATTTAAAACAAAATTTATAATAAATGTTAGAAACAAAAAGCTACAAGTGTATAATTTAAAATCGTAGAATTTTTTTTAGCTAATTGATTATACTTAACGAAAAATATTCGTTCTTTTTAAGTTACTAATTTGTAGTATTTTAATATTTAACCAAAAAAACGCAAGTTAAACATAGCACAAAGAAAATAATCTAACAATTTATAAAATAGAAAAATTAAAATGTTTTTAAAATTTTAATTACTTAGCAATCACTTTGTTCGTCAAACTCTGGATCAGGAGAGTTTTCTATTGAGGACGATGCTCTTGGAAGTTGCTGATAGAATTCATGGTGAGCTCGTGGGATTTAACTTTGTTTACAAAGCTGTAAATCCTTTTTCTTCTGAACCGACATGTAAAGTCTTGTCTGGTAAACTTGTTGTGGTTCCCTATTTTTTTCTCCATTTTTATGTAATTTTCCCTATTTTCATGTAGTTTTAAAAATATACGATTTTCTTCACCGTGCCAATACTAAATGTATACATAGTTTTTTAGGCATCCTACTGTTCTGTCAGTTACTTTAGTCTTTAACTTGTTTTGTTCTTCAGATATTTTTGGCAAACTACGTTTATCAGTTACTGATTGTGACTGACAGGAATTAAAGTTAAAAAATCATCATGAATAAGTGTTGTCACGTTATAGGGCTTTGGATAAGCTCATAACAGTGTCATAACTTGACTCCAACTTTCAGGAGTGTAGATTGCTATATTTTTTCTTAGGTTCTCATCTGATTGGTATATAATTCCATTTGTGAATGACTCAGCTCAAATAATGCTAAGTTCGGATAAACTTTGATTCCGAGAAGGCACATAGCTAAGAAATTGAAGTTTTTTTGTTATCCAATATCATTCTGACGTGAACAATCCCAGGGTGCGTAAATAATGTCAAACCGTCATGTACTTAAAATGACAACTGGGAATCTCTTCGCTCCTCCTCTTTCCTTTAGTCTCATCTCATGTATAACCATAAATATCTGCATTACCCAAATTATAGATCGTTAGATTGTACAAGATTAAAAAGATACCTCGGTCGTAAGGGTTTAGAGTCCCAGAATTATTCATCGGTTGATCGGTTGAGCGTAATATTTGATAGTTGTCTCTTTGGAGAAACCAGTTGTATAAATTTACAATAATTAATACTTTGGAGGTGTTTTAACTGTTACTATGTAGGTAGGCAAAAATGCGAAGTATCGAATGTAGTATATTCGCCAGTTTGCAGTACAATGAATACAGAACGTAACCTCAATTAAAATAAATAATATGCAATTTTCGTCGCATTACCACAAGAATTGATTGAGAGCTCATAAAATAGTTCTTGGAAATTGTCGCAAGGGAATTTTTGATGTTTTACCTCTGTCACAGGGCATCACATTCAGTACTTTACAATTGTGATTTAGCGCTTTCTAAAAGAAAACTTACACTCACTCTTATGCCGTTGTGCGTATTGCCTATGAAGCAACCGACAAGTGACGAAAAATCCGTTTTTTTAAATTCGAGACTTTACAGTTGACACAACGATATGCAAGTACTCTTTTTTCAGACATTTTAGAACTCTGTAAACGAGAAAATATAATGGAAACATTTTTCTTTCTACAGACATCCAATAGACACCTGGACCGCTTTTTGATTGATAAGCCTATTATGGCAAATCAACATAATAATATTAGCAAGTAGATGACAGAGGTTATACATTGTTGAAAGCAATAATTTTGTTTCATCATATTTTAATCTTAGTTCAAAACTTACACATTTTTACACACATTTTACAGTTTATTTTTTAATTGAAGAAATTAGTTTCTACAATAATAAAAATGGCGTTTCTAGATTTAAACATTGTCACACAAGCATCGAAGATGAAGCGCGAAATGAACTTCAACAAAGCTTCATAGCATCAAAAATTATTATTAAGGTATAGGTAATGACTTTAAAGGACAGACGATTGGAAGTGCGCGAGATAATTTAGTTGGCAGGCAGCATATGGATTGATTTTTAAAATTGTAAAAAAAAATTAAGTAAAACATTTGTTCATGAAGAAGTTACGGACAAAATGATTAAGAGTCGAAACAGTAGTCTAAATAATAAACAGAAGCTGGGTGATGTGTACCTAACCAAGCGAAATGGTCGACATAAAATATCATAAGATTAGTTTTTTGAGATTCAAAAAGAATTATAATAGTTAATATTCTTGATAGATCAAAGGATAACAAATCAGTCAAACGATAGTAGATAACCTCCAACCTATATTTTATTTAAATCTCAAAAAATCGAATGAAGCCATTGTTCCTATAGAGGTGTATTTGGCAGACATTAAGGACATTAGAACAGATATAGTTACTACAGAAGCGATAGTCAAAGTTATCGCAGCCTAGATTGCAAAATAAAAGTAGCTTTGAAATTCGAAACCCTGTTTTTTGTTTGTGGGCCTAGGAGCATTTTGATCAGCCCTCGTAAATAATATTTTTCCAGGAAAACTTTGTAAAATAATTCAGAGGATCTGTATCCCCACGTCCCATATTTGTCCGTGAGATAACAATGACTCTGGACTCCTCCCTTTGCGAATACCCTGAGCTCTTGCTGTGACCTACAATTTCCTGGGATATCAACTTGAAACTTGGAGGGCCGTTTTGCATGCATGCTCGACAAAAAATATCTAAATGTAAATTTCGTTTCTTTGTTTGTGGAAACTTTGCTCTCACAAGCGGTCGGAATGGGGACCATTATTTATTAATTAATATTCTGAAAGGGGAAAGCAGTAGGGAGGCGACATACTTAGATTAATTTTGTGGGCTAGAAATTATAATTATTTGCATTGGTAATTTAAATGTAATTCTGAATTTCTCATTTGAATTGTATTTTGCTAATTATAATAATTAAATATTCAATTTTAAAAATTTGTTTAATGTTTGTATTTGCATTATTGATTATAAGATTTGATGATATTGAAATTGTATATCCATAAATATATATATATATATATATATATATATATATATATATATATATATATATATATATATATATATATATATATATATATATATATACAGAAATTAATAAGACCATCTGAAAAATATACAAGAATATGAAATTAATCAAGAATGTCAAACAAAATTAAAAATTTAATAGAAACAATTTAAAACTATGAAATAATTAATTATTGAATAACGCTATATAGATAGAGAGACTAATAGATCCTTAAACTATAAACGTTTTTAAATTCCAATGAATTTTAAAAAGAAAAAAAAATTGGCAGAAATCGAAGAAAGATTATTAGAAATTATAACTAATATATCATTTGTATCAACTAATGACAGCGTACATTACATCGTCAGCGCATGAGCGTAAAATTCAGCGTAGTTATGAAAATAAATTGCGATATGTGCTCAATAAAAAGTCTGGTTTATGCAAATCAAAACGTATCAAAAATCGATCAGATAATTGCATAGATTGAATGAAGCATCAGATTAACTTGCTCATAGTTAATACATTTGGCAAAACTCTAAGATACATCAAGTAAATATAATTAACTCCTACAAAAATCATAAATAAAATTAGCATATATTAATAACGATATATTAACACAAATAATTATTAACCAAGCAAAGATGTATGGAATGAAATATTTTAAACTAATGCTTAAACTCGTTCTGGCAAGTGTTTGTATAAGATAGAAATTATTTGCGTAATTTTTAACCATTCAACACTTTAATCGTAATGACAAGTTCAGAATTTGCATCAATATTAAGATTTATCCTTCTAATGCCTAAATGAACAAATAAATCAAACCTGCTTCAAATCAAAAAGGTACATATACGAGTACAAGCACTGCTGGTAGTTTACTCACGAATAAAATAAACATTCTGGTTTCAACCAATTGATAAAGTGATATCATTCTGATATTGATCTGTTCCACCATTGCTTATTTCTTTCATTTGTACAGGCTTTAAGAGCCTGCAGTTAATTTACTTTAGTAAAATCGTAATTACAATTTTGAATATAATGATGAAGGCTCATTCATAAAAACATAAATAGTATTAGCAAAGTTACGAAGACTGAAAAAACAGTTTTTAGCTTGGCAGATGTTGCGCAGGTAACCAAAACCGAAACAATGTACCATAATGTTGTTCTCTTATAAAAACATGTAAAATCATACAGTTTGTAGTAAAATCATTTTGTTATGTAAATTCAGTCATGTTTTGCGTTTTGCTCTTAATATAGAAATTAACAACTATTTATTTAAAACAATAGATTTCAACATAACGTTCTTACCAACAAGGTAAAAGTGTTGAAAGAAGCTAGTGGTTCTTTTGCAATAGAAGAATTACAGGCATCAAAGATGATGCACGAATGGACGCCAATTAGATGGCATAAGCATTGCCTTTCTGATAACTGAAGAGATCTTCAACGCTTAAACTAGAGTTGAAGTTAGTTTGTGAGTTCTTGCCGTGCAGAGTGTGCAAGAGTTGTTATAAATCTAACCTAAAACGTACTGTGTGTTAGATTGTATTGTGTTTGTATTGTATTTGTGTTGTTAAATAGAAATAAATAAGAAAAAATATAAATCAACTTAAGAATTTATTAATTGTTATTTATATTGTTTAGATACTTACTCATCATACATCACTCATATATTCACTCATATAAATTATCTGTTAAAATTTTAGCTAAAAATAATATATGAAAGATCTGCTTGCAAGATAGGTCCAGATATTTGCTTTCATTTGAACAATAAAATGTTCAAATACAAATTTTTCTACAACATTTGGATCATTTTAACAATAACAAATGATTTAATGTCTCGTTTTGATAACTACGGATAACACAGGGATCTGCTCGAATCAAAAAACCAGTAGAAATAATGGACAGATATTGGTGAAAGTAATTCAAAGAACACAAATAGCTTTTCATCAACAGAAAACGTCATGCTTTTTCTAATACAAAACAATTTTAGTGGCTCATTGTTTTGAGATGACATGACCAATGATTGAAAATGAGTAAGGATTGATAACTGTGTGTGTGCATCTTATATGCATGACTTTCAAAATTGTAATTAAGGAATTACGTATGAATAATCTATGTACAATGTGCTAAACCAAAATCCAAGCAGCAGTCAGAACAATGAGTAAAAGTTAATCGAACAACACAAAGAAGGCAAAACGGTTCTATGTTTAGGAAAGAGTTGTTATAAATCTAATCTAAAACGTAATGTGTGTTTGATTGTTGTATTTGTGTTGCTGAATAGAAATGAAATGAGTTCAAGGATAACAAGTCATTCTGATGTATTTCGCTACACATGTAGAGAATACACGTTAAAAAAAACAGAAAAACAATTAGTAAATTTGTAAAGAGAGCTTATCTTGGATACTTTGGTATTAGGCTTGGTGGTCAGGATAAAACCTGGACTACCGGGAAAAGAAAAAGTCTAAAATTCGACGCATAAATGGTTTTGAGCGAATCCAAAAACTACATGGACTAGTATTCCTGCCTAGTAAATATAACTGGACTCAATCGAAACAACCGCAGCAAGTGGACTTATCCTGATTTAGTATGTGCAAGACGCCCGGTCCATCACTCAGAGGAAATGCCAACCAGAGTTCTGTGAGGATGAGTATTGTCCCTCTGGTAATAAGGTAATGTCATCAATTCCTCAACGTTTCAATCAGCATAAGTTAAATTACCTCACCAGAGATCTCAACCTGTCAAAAAAGCCACCAAAGAGGCACCAAAATTACATTTTAACCTACCAAAAAAATCTTTTACCGTGTAAGAGAAAAGGGTTGTACCATTCTTCTTTCCAGAAGACAATTTTGTATTTTGTCACAAAATTAGAGGACACCTGAAAAAAATGGGTCTTCCTGAATATTTTCCTGATGATTGGCGCCTATTTATTGACGGGTCGAAACGAAGTTTGAAATGTATCCTTCTACACAATGGGAACAAATATGATTCAATACCAATTGTTCACTCAATGAAAACGAAAGAAAAATATGACACCATCGCTTTGGTCCTGGAGAAGATAAAGAATCATGAATATCAATGGGTAATTTGTATGCATTTAAAAATGGTAAACTTTCTCCTTGAAGAGCAAAGCAGTTACATCAAATATCCTTGCTTCTGATATATCTGATAAATATATATATATATATATATATATATATATATATATATATATATATATATATATATATATATATATATATATATTTATATATATATATATATATATATATATATATATATATATATATATATATATATATATATATATATATATATAATATATATATATATATAAATATATATATATATATATATATATATATATATATATATATATATATATATATAAATATATATATATATATATATATATATATATATATATATATATATATATATATATATATATATCATCATCATCATCAGCCCGTATCGATCCACTGCAGGATGAAGGCCTCTTCAGCATGCTTCCAACCTTCAAGGTCCTGGGCTTTCCTCTGCCACTCGGGTCCAATATACTTAACGATGTCATCAATCCATCGTGCTTTCGGTCTTCTTCGCGGACGTTTGGGATCAAGCGGTATCCACTCCAGGATTGCCTTGGTCCATCTGTCATTCACAAGACCCAGAGGAGCTGCAAAGACGCATACAAGAACTGCAAAGGCCTGGCGAACCATTTGGCTTGAAAATAAACCTGAAAAAGAGTCAGGTTATGTTCAATAACATCGCTAAGGACAGAAGAATTTCAGTTTTAGGGAGGGATTTAGAGATTGTGGACAGCTTTATATATCTTCGGCAGAGGATTTCAATGGAGGGGAATACCGCCCGGGAGGTGGAACGGCGTGTTAAATGTGGCTGGCAGGCATTTGGTAGGGTCAATATAGTGTTTAAGAGCAGACTCCCACTTTGCCTGAAAAGAAAAGTATTCGATCAGTGCGTTCTACGCGTTATGACATACGGAAGTGAAACCTGGACACTCACATCACAATCAATTCACAAACTTCGGGTAGCACAGAGGGGAATGGAAAGATGTATGCTTGGCATTACAAGACGAGACAGAAAGTCCTGCGCATGGATCAGGGAACAAACAAAAGTCTATATATATATATATATATATATATATATATATATATATATATATATATATATATATATATATATATATATATATATATATATATATATATGTATATATATATATATATATATATGTATATATATATATATATATATATATATATATATATATATTATATATATATATATATATATATATATATATATATTATAATATATATATATATATATATATATATATATATATATATATATATATAATATAATATATAATATATATAATATAATATATAATATAATATATATATATAATATATATATATATATATATATATATATATATATATATATATATATATATATATATATGTATATATATATATATATATATATATATATATATATATATATATATATATATATATATATATATGTATATATATATATATATATATATATATATATATATATATATATATATAATATATATATATATATATATATATATATATATATATATATATATATATATATATATATATATATATATATATGTATATATATATATATATATATATATATATATATATATATATATATATATATATATATATAATATATATATATATATATATACGTTCTCTTTAGATTAGGAAACATATTTGCAGCATATGCAGCAAATTAACAGATAATGAGATCAATGAAACACTTATATTTTTTTATTATTTGCCTGTATTTAATTCGTTATATTAGGTTTAGCTTTTTTTATCACGAGTCTCTTCATCACGATAACGCTTATTGCAAAGAGATGTAGTGAAGTCAAGGTAAATATTCCTCAGAAAAGCTGCACATTGGGTCTTGATTGCCTCCTTTTTTAGCAGGGCATATTTTGTAGCGTGGTTTGCATTCACTGAAACTTATGTGTAGTTCGTTACATGAGTTTCCGTATTTAAGTGGTCGGTTTATCTCGAAAGGTTGACCATCGGAGTACTTCTCTCTATATACTCTTTTATCAGCTGCATTCTCAATTCACCTAAATATTTTCGTCTTTTTTCTATAAATATTTTATTTGCCTCTAGATTACCATCGCGTTTATTCCTGCAATATCTAGAAAATGAAAAAAGAGTGTCAAAGGCCATCGCCTATTTTTTCTTGATGAATACATTTTTGCTTTTTTGTCAATTTAATCGATTTCTTTTGTTTAATTATAAAAAGTTAGTTCCATAACTTGTTCCATGGCTTGGCCGTGTTTCATTTATATTTTCATCTATTTCACCTGTACTATAAAGTCATGATAGTAATACCACAGATCTATTTCTGTTGGCACATAAGACAAAAGTATAGCTCTATCAGAAAATCCGAATTGACTGGAATACTCAGGTTTGCTTTTTGCTGTAAAGCATTGGGGTATTTCCTTTTTATTCTTGGGCTACGTGCCCACAACTGAAATGTTATGATTTTTGGCTGAATATTCCACCAAAGGAATGCTGGTGTACCAATTATCAATGGTCAAATTTTCTGTACCTGAAATTGGTGTAATCAACCTCTTTACTATGTCTATTGCCGCGTTGATCAACTGACACGGGTCATCTGGTTGCTTACCAGCATAAAGTTCAATATTAAAGAAACAACACGTCATTGCATACGCTAGTGGATAAAGTCTGATTCCATATTTATCAGAATTTGATTTTATATATTCTTTGAAAGGACATTTTCCTCGAAAAAACTGTCACAATTTCATCAATAACGACGCCCTGTCCCACACAATAAAGAAATAAACAGTTCGTAAACTGCTTCAAAATTTCCCCAAAAAGCTTTGTTCTGTGCACTGATCGGTCTTCGCCTACGAGTCATTTTTGATAATAAAAAATAGAAAATTCGAACTTTGTTAGACGATATTGTAAAAAATACGATCTCGAAAAGCTTCCCAAGTAATTTTTTCGACGTCTGGCGTGTCTAAACGCGTTTCGACGTTTACGCTGCGGCTAACTGTACGTTACAAAACAAAAACATTTGTTTACAAGCATTTCTAAACAAATGCTATCTGTACATTACGAAATGAGAGCAAAAGGGGGTATATAGTATTTTGCCTACGTGGTGAGCCTATAAGAGAGTACTAAAGATGGAAAAAATTTGTAAAATAGATATATGATTTTATGACCGAAAATATATCAAGTACGGTCTATTCGACACCGCGCTCTTGCTAAAGTTAATGTAAAATCAGAAATATTATTCTAGTTCTGTGATCTTTGATAATGCAAAATGTCAATCAAATAAAAAAAAACTTTAATAACTCGATTCAATTAAACGTCTCCGCATACAGCTTACACAAAAAACTTTACACCATCCGATTAATAATGTTTCTGTTGAAAAGTTAACTGCACTTTTGATCGCAATGGAGCATCAATAATCTGAATGATGATGGAAATGAGGTATCGTAATTGTTCTACCCTAAACAACAATAACTAATATTGGCGAGGGATGGAATAACTTTTTCAGTAATCGAAACACAAAATCAAATGGTTTCTATTTTGGAAATATGAAAATCTTTTACAATTTTTCAGTTGTTGCAAAATTAAATTAGACTAATTTAGATAATTTTCTGATATTGGCACATGTTTCCTCCATAACTATTTAAACAGAACAAAACTATTTTACTGCATATTAATATAATAAATAATAACAATTTATAGACGTACAATATAAGATTTACTAACAAATTATATTTAAAGAATTGGAAAATAATTTTCCAACCTCTCCGAATCGTATGATTTCGTTTCAGTCATAGGTTAAACGCATCAAAATCTAATTTTTCTTCCCAACTGGCCAGATACGCTCAATTACACACGTCGAAAACGCCAATCCTCCAGACGTACCATTCTCATTTTCCAACCGATGCAAATTCCAAAATGGTAAATTTTGTGCCTTAAATAATTTTCCTTACCTTGTTAACGGCACTGGAGACCAGCTGCGGAAACCAACCATTATTTTTCTTCTTAATTGTAATTAATGGTTTTTCGAGTCTGGGTCGTTTTCACTCAATTTAATATTTTATTGATGATTCTCAGTTATTGAGAACATTTAAAATTGAAAATGGGATATATTATGAAGGTTTAAAGTGAAATGAGAAGTCGTACGAATGCTGGGTGTAATTAATATCCAATATACAAGTTAATTTGAGTAAATTTTCACCCTCTATAATATATTACGGTGGAAATATATTATTTTTATGATATCTCGTACCAGGGAAAACGGGAGTAATAAGTAATATTTTAAGTAAAAGAGAAGCAGAGTTCTGTCTAATTGATCGTACTAATTATCAATATACAATAGTTAACTGTATTATTAAATAAGTCGATTAGTTTCAAAACCGGCTCAATTCTCGTTTTGCAAAATATGTTTTCTTTTGTTTCATTTTCAAGTTCTCAATTCATTATATTACCTAGCAAAGCCGTTTTAGTTAAAAGTAACTAAATCAACCAAACATCCAAACTCATGGGTTTAAATCAAAATCGACTTAATCCAATGTTCGCATTCTAGGCGCTATCGACGGTCGTTCCAGGTAACAGGTGGTTGGTCAAGGTTATGTAAAGTTTTTCAAACTTACCATTCGTGCAGCGCGACAATTGTAGTGCATTTCTTGTTTTTCTCAATTATAATGGAAATCCACCATAACATTGAACTTGAGCGACCTCGAAAAGTGAAGAGAACTGTGGGAAATGGGAAAAGATCAAGGCAAAACTTGAAAGGTACGTTGTTTCAGTAGATTGTTAACCACACTTATTTGTTGTTGATTTTATAGTTACAAAACTAAAACATAATTTATATATCTGAAATACCTGCTTTTGTATTAGTAATTAAACATTTTGTTTTACCTACAAAATAGCGAGAGTATTTCTCGAAAAAGACTTCAGTTTAATTTAAACTTAAATTAATATCGTTAGTAAACAAGTTTTATTATCCCTTTTAGGTATGCCAGCCCTGGACAGCCTCCACGATATATTTATTGCAACCACCATACAATGCAACATTCCTACTTCTTTAAAGATCTAAAAATCCAAAATATTGAGCTATTTCATCGACGTTTTTATGCCAATCAGAGGAAATTAGAACAAGACAATCTCATCCTAAAATACACCGAAGCTAAGCCAACTATTCATAAAAGATCTGTAAATAATAATCGGGAGTCTAACCAACTTACATTCGAAAATGCCAATTAATGGCAATCATGCCAATTAATGGCATAAAAAACGTGTTTACACCCAAACTTTTTTAAAAACACTACGGCTATCAAAACACCGGGTTTTAGGAGTGATTCAAAGAAATGTTCTATGTGGAAAGAGCGCTGTAGAAAATAGAGGATGAAACAGAAAAAAAATGCTTTATGTAGAGAAGAGAGTGGTCATTGCTTTCATTAAAAAGTTCAAATGCCTTAAATCTCATTACTGTAGGGCAAAAACTTCTGCACGACTATATTTGTAATCAGATTTAAACATAAACCGTATGTGGATTATGTTTTGTAATCAACACGCAGAAGAGGAGATTCAAGTAGAGAAATCATTTTTTCGAAGCATATTTCGCACCAAATTTAACATTGGCTTGTTCTACCTGCTGTAATGCTCTACCTGCAATTCAAACAAATTTGTGACAGAGAGAAATGTTCACAGGATGAAATACAAAGTTTTCTATAAGCTGTGAACAATATTAAAGCATCTGCTGCCAGAATTGTGCGTGCTCCGGGACAGTGGTATTTCAGATTTTCTTCGGCAAAACGGTTGCAATTGAGGAAAATAAATGTTGGAGACCTTCCTTCTTCCCAACAAAAATTAATAATAAAAAATCGAAATCATAATACATAATTCTAAAACGTTTTTTATTTCTCCTGTAATATTATTGAAAATGGATTAAGCCGATTTTGAAACTAATTGCCTCAAATACAGGTAGTACGACTAGACGAACTATGTCTGGATATCCACATCTTAAGACCGCGTTCTTTAAGAACTCGACCTAGGTCTGGTCGAATGAAAAACGCCCTAGCTTAACTTATGAGTTCTTAAAGAACGAAACCGGCCTTAAGATATGGATGTTCCTTTTTTCTGAAAGAGACAATGTTGGTCTAGTCTACCTACTACATGTATTTAATATAAAGTAAATTATTGTATATTATTATTTTAGGATTTCCCATCTGAAGAACAATTCCTTAAATTGCAAGAAAGAAATTGGACGTTTGCTTTAGAAATTTTAGTTTGCTTGTTACGTAATCAAGCTGAAAGATGTCTATTTAGTTATTTTGAACGTTATATAGGGTGGTCCACAGGAAACGGACGTTTTCCGAATGGATAGTACTCGGTTAGTAGAAGGCAAGGTTTCCAGCAGGGGTCTATTGATACATGATTAATACACAAAACTGCCGACTTTAGGCTTTGGAAAATCAATGAAGAATCAATAGGGAATAATGGAGGCAAACTTTCCAAAATTGTTTCGAACGTGAGCAAAAAGCCATCACTTCAATGACATTATCTTCCGCACTTAAGAATTAAAAATAGCATGTTACACTGATTATTTTTATATTAATACCAAAATGTTTGCGTTCTTGAGGTACTTAGTTATTCAGTGTTTAAAAAATGTATACCTAGAGGTTATGCCTCAAAATATAGACCGTTGTTTTATTTTCGATTACTTCAACCCATCTTTAAACAAGTGATAATCCAACGGACCAAACTCGGGGATGTATGCTGGGTAAGGCAGAAGTTCAAAGTCCAATTCGTTAATTTTTGAGGTGGTCAGATGTAAAGTATGTGATCTGGCATTGTTTTGCGGCAGGATGACTTTTTACCGTTGACTAAAGCTGGATATTTTTCGGTCAGAATAGTGTGTACTTTCCCAAGATGACTTGACTAGAGCTCTGAATTTATACCGCCCTACAATTAGGAACCAACTCAAACTAAATTATTCCAACCTGATCTTCCGCTTACTTCAAGACGCATGCCTCCCTCCAGGAACTTTTTTGAACCAAAACTGGGTGGTGTGAATTGATACGGCACCTTTCCCTTCTTCTTTGCAAATTTCACGAGCGGTGTCGGTCGCTTTGAAGTCTTTTTTAAATAATGTCTTAAAATTGCCCTAATTTCGCGACTTTAATACTGAAGAAGAAATGTTTATTTGTCGGAGCCAAAATCTGATATTGGATTAATCTCTTAGTAGTGACGTATTATCCTTTATTTATAAAAAAGGGATCACGCAAATACTTCTGTTACACCCTAGTAGATATTTTTTTATATAAAAAAGTTATGGTTTTTAAAAAATGTCTCTTTCCTGTGAACTACCTTGTATTATGCATCGTAGGCATTGGGGTTTAAATCGATTTATAACCATTCTTGGTATATCGAAAATTTAAACAGTTATATAGGCCGCTAATGAGGCTGGTCGTAATAAGAAAAGACAAAGTTTTTTATTTTGGGAAAAATTAAGTAACCACGAAAAAATAAATATATTCGTGTTTTGAGATTATAAATGTGGTCTAATTCAACAACTATACATCAAAAAATTTCATTTGACTCTTGTGATATGTGATTAAGCATCATCATTCGTATTGCTAAAACTTAAGCATGTATGCAAAAGCTTGAATAGCTAATTTCGTAATAAATCATACACCAACTCTCTTGTTGCCAGAAACAGGCGCGGTTAGTAAAATGATAGGTATTGTTCGAATTGTGATATACAGTGAGATTAAGACATCTCTAGGCATCGATATTTTAAAAATATCCGGGATGACCGAAGCTTCAAACAAAGCTCAAATCTATGGATGTAAACATAAACATAAATATGGGTATGACATCGCCACAGCCAACAAAATTTGTAAATACTTGTACTAGTCTAAAACAAAACAAATTTTTATTATATAAATGTTGATAAAATAGTTGTTCGTTTACGTGTTTCGAGTATAATGAATGTACTGTTCTTTCAATCTTCTGATACTATCACAACTGTAGCTTTAACCTGCGTACTCATTTGAGCACAAACACGAATGAAGCATGCCGAGGCCGTCCTGAATGCCTGGAATCGGCAATAATGTCTTCTACAAAAAGACACATTCATTTTTGATTTTTGTTCACTGTACCACAACCTTGTTCCGTGGGATAATTGGTAGGGACTGAGTCAGTTTTATACTTATTTCTATATTATTAAAAAAACAACGTAAAAACACACACTGAGGCACGAAATTCTTTCACAATATTTCGAGCTAGCTTGCTTGCCCGCCTCGGTACGACGTCCGCTCTAACTGCCTCGTGCGACCTTGGTTTACTTTATTCGTGTTCGTGCTAAAGTGAGTACGCGGCTTTAAAGAATCAGTGCTGATTGACATGCAAATATTTTGTAAAAGGAATTAACATAAGTGCATTTTCATTGATCATGATGATGTAAGCGCTCACACAGACGTTCAAAAATTCGACTAAAGAAAATATATCAAATTGGTCTCTTAGTCGCTATATAATTTCGAGTTAATATCTTGTGAATTATTATTGTCGGAGCAATTCACAATGAATGTGGAATGAACGGTAGTTTATGTGTTTTACTAAAGAAAACCTACATCAAAAACACTCGCTCAGTTAACTAGTATGGAGTAATAAATATGCCACTGATTTAGTCGATTCAAAGATGGCCATGGATCAATTGAACACGACTCTAATATGGCCTATAGAATGTTGGTAAATGTGTCGGAAATATCCAAGGACCATATTCACACCCGCGACCTTATATGATCATTTAAAGAAATAAAACTGCTCACTTTTTGTCCCACACCGCTCAATGAGAACTCAGTTTTTACTCAAGATATTAGATTAAAATTCTTCAGAAAACTGTACCTGAAAGTCTAATAATGCAATGAAAGGTTTTATCACTGACGATTAAAAAATATTAATTAATTTTACAGCTGGGCTAAAATTAAGCCGATCAAGTAAAACAAGCACTAAAACCGAAGTCTCATATATCGTATAGGAGATTAAACTCCACTGCTGAAGGAATATAGAAGTATCTAATCAGTTCTTCCAGAATTGAACAATTCATAGCAAATGTGTACCAAAATAAAGTGTTGTTTAATAAACAAGCATTGGAACTAGAAAATTGGGAAAATGTTACGTTATTCTAAAATTACAGGCCACTGCAAAACTTTCCATGAACAATAATATAAAAATACAAATTAATGGGTAAATATGGCTTTATCTGTGCACTTATATAGAGACCATTTAGCCACAGCTCTTTGATAATTTCACGAATAGTACATGAGTATCCCACATTTAAGCATACTCCATTTGAGCATCCCTGATATATCACCCATCTAGGTACTCATTGTATAAAACTTTGTTCAAAGTAATGTGATCTTTGCATAGATAAATAGTTTTATACTTTTTCACAATTATCAAGTTAAGCTTTAGGTCAAGTAGCCGAATTGAATTAAGCTGATACATTTCTATTCTTAAAATGCATCATTCCCAATAAGAATATTCATGCTTTTCATGATATTAACAAATTATATTTGAATACAAAAATATAGGTCTTAAAAACATAATTAAAGGGGTTATATAATCAATTAAACTCATGTCAACCGTCTCGGCCTTGGTCAAGTATTAACGGATAAAGGATTATTCTTTTATAAAATTGTGAAGCTATTTTACATCATAGAAGTTATAAAAATGACTTTGATCTATAAAATTCTCAATAAAGTTAGTTATTCCTACCGGCAACATTATGTAGCAGAATATATACGATGGGAATCAATTGTTATGGTTCCATTAACATTGGTCGGACAAGCAGATGTCTAAAACAAGAATTAAATAAAGACAGATAATAATTAGATTTATGTTACTAAACATTGCATAGGATAAAGTCATTTTTCTAATTACTTTGATAATAGATATATCGGGCCGAAGACCACTTGTTTAATATATGTGAACATTTTGGCAATATAAATACATATATCTTTTTAAGACGTCTACATAGATAAAACCTCTTATTTGTTATTTAATACTTATTAGGTAGATATTTCTTACTCATGCTTGGTGTGGGAGGCACTAATCTATACCCTATCAACTCGGGAGTTCCACAGGGAAGCGTTCTGGGTAACATCAATTACCACTGATACCTGATACCACCATTACACACATATTACCCTAATTCATCAGCAAAATTTAATTCTCATTCAAAAAAAAAACAAACCACCAGAGCTAATGCAACTAATTCAGTTAACGTAGGTAATTAGGTGAGAGACTTGATATGTTGACGATAGATTGAGAAATGATGCTTAATATCTTTACCTCCATCTGGATTGACAAACAGCATGGCAAAATCATATGCTTTGGCTTAAAACGACAACAAGCGGACGGGTTCCTTAGCAGAAAATTCCTAATACTAGAAAACAAATTATTGGTTTCAAATCTATCTAAAAGCTCGATTGGTCTTGGCACAATGCGGCGTTTGGAAATTAGGAATCGTTGGACCTTATATTTTCAAAGAATAAGAGGTTACAGTAATAGTTACTTCGCAGCTCTGTCTCGACACACTACGTAATTTTTTGCGTCAATAAGATCGACGTATATGGATCAGACTGGAAAAAATGTAGTGCCAATAAGATGGAATAGGAACCGCAAACCACACGGCAAGGGCATCCCAATAAATTATCTTACGTTCCGCCTATGCGCCTTGGCGCTTACGCATATCAGACTTATCTGCCTGTAATTTCTTTTTTTGGAGTTACCTCATATCTAAAGTTCAAAATCCTCGAATAATAGACAAGTTAAAAGTTGCCATTTCGGAAGAAATGTGGCAAAAGAAATGTTGGTAAGTGCGATGTAGAACTTTGAAGAAAAAATTCGCATACCTGTACTGCAATAAGTACGTCATTTTTCATATAATCTTTCTCAATAAAATAATTTATGTATACCGATCAAAACTGCACTTATAACATATTGTTTTGACGTTAAAAAATGCTCAATATTGAAAATAAAGAAGTTACACTTATTTAAAAATGATTCGTACTTTTGTGTCACCCTGTAAAATAAACATTTTATTTCGATAGTCCGAGTACTTGTTGATTTAAATTATATAAATCACAGGTACTGGACAATAAAATTTTAGATAATCGAATTTTAGTTATTCAAATCTACAAATATAAAATTATATTGGCTATAAAAATTTCAATTTACATTAACTTTATAAATAAAACAATTTGTTTCAATTGCAAATTTATAAGAGTACCATTTATATTTAGCCTAAATTTCAATTTATATTCCAAAAAGTGATATATTTACAATTTGGATTAAAATTTTTATTCAATTTGTTGAAAGTTGCGTGCACTTTAATGTATTGAATAAATTATATTTGAAAAATATCGGATACTTTAGCCAAATTACTATTTAATTTATTGTATATATGTTCAATGCATTAATATTAGTCTCCTGACGGGCATTGTATGTATTAATAATATATTACGTTAATTTCATATTCACCTCATTTCCCACAAGCCACAAATCTAATATCAAGCACCAGGACGTGGTGACATGATTAATTTCCCTAAAAAGGGCTGAATGCACTTAGCTACAAATATACTAACTGGATTTTGAAATCACGACCCTGTTTATTCGAATACAATTTATTTGAGTGAAAAAGAATGATAAAACCGGGCAAAGGGAAAAGTGATTGATTTAGGTACATAATATGGCTAAACATGATGCTTTTCTAGGTAGGGTCAGAAAATAAACAAAAAAACCATTAACATAATGAAACTTAGATTAAGATTATTTTAGAAAAGAAAAATAGACAAGTAAAAGTAATTATAAATGAACATTAAACTGTAAACAGAAATTTACGGATTATAGACGATAAAACAGCAAATAATGCATTTTTCCAATACAATATATTAAACAGGTTAATACATTTGGTACATTTACGCTGAAGGGTGTGATCTTGCATAGAAATGCGTCTCTCGTAAATGTTTCTTGAGTTTAAGGATTACAGATATTAGCTTGGAACCAAATCGGGAAAGTAGGAATGCTGTTCAATTCGAATTCAAATTTCAAAACGAGCGTTGTGAATGACAATTTTGAAAAACTAAGACGCTTTGTGTTATTAAAGCGTCCAATGGATCTGACCACCAATCCAAGAATCCTCAGGCGTTGAATTCACCCTCCCCTGGATATTAAAACGACACATTTTTACGCCCGAGCACAGTCGGCAGCAGTAAATCAGTAATCAGAACTATACCCATTGAACTCAACATACTGAGATCTATCTAAAAGATGGCCGAAAAACTGATACTAACCTTGGCCAAAGCCAATGCGTTGCATCCTAGCTAATCTCAGTCCATGATCAAGTCTGTTAAATGCCGTTTAAAAATCAGTGCACTTCACATCAATCTGATGTTTCCGACTCGTCGGGCTGTGAACAAATTCCATTCCAGGTTAGTATTGGTAGACCTTTGCTAATATGATTAATATTGTTCAGGTATCATGTGTTGATGAATGCCTGGTTCAAAAATATTAGCAAAAGACTGATATTGGACTATAATTACCCGTTCTTAGATTGCTGACCTTAAACAGGATTAACCTTAGCAGTAGGAAACGTACAAGTTTCAATGGATAGGTTGGACAGAAGAAGCAACTGTCCGATGAAAATACTAAAGAAATCTCTCACAAGAATCAACTTCTATTTTATTACAGCATATCCTTGCATTCCTATTTTATATCATACCTGACGTCAGTCTGACCCTGCGCTTGATCATAAACGACCACGAAGAAGATCAAAAACACGATAAACTGATGACATCATCAAGTATATTGACCCTGAATCATAACACAAAACAATCAATCAAGAATCAATCATAACACAAAATAAATATTTACAAAATTGAAAGAAACCACAAACACCCAAATTGGAAGAAACAAATTTAATATACAAAATCGATAAATTAAATTGCCCAAGCTTATACATTGGCCAAACTAAACAATACTTAAAAAACATAATCAATGAACACAAAATAACCATTAACCAATAACCAAATAAGCATAGAACAAAATTTAACTGCCCTATCAAAACATGCCATAGATAACTACAATTTAAATTTTAATAACACTAAAATTTTAGATTTTAAAACACAATGTAAAAAAATATATAAAATAGGTTATTTACATTAAAAAACAAAGAATACCATTAATTTCAGAACTGATACTGATAATTTAAATAATATATATAGTGACATAATTAATATAAATAAATGAATTAGATGCAATAGTAAATTTGCATCTAATACCATTAAAAGTGAAAAACCTAAAACTGTTAGCTTGAAAAAATAAGTAAAAATAAAATTTAAAGGTAAAAAATGTATAAAATATGTGAGAGTTAAAAAATATTTCAATTAAAAACTAAACTATAAATAACATATTTTAAAAAGAATCAAAACTAATAATTTCTAATTAATCCTATAACCTAATTATAGTATATTAAAATATAATAAAAAGGTATGTGTTAAAATATAAATTTATACTATTTATAGGAATAATATATGTTATAAAATTGTAGCTGTTCTGAAAATGATTTAATAAAAAAAACCCAAATATTAACAAAATAGCAAAATATTATTAAACGGTACTATTATTATATAAATATATATATATATATATATATATATATATATATATATATATATATATATATATATATATATATATATGCTCACAAGGTAGCGTAACGGAACCGTGGAGGGAAATATTACAGAAATCTTTCACCCTTTCTCCACGTGGTGCCACCGATCGCCTTCGCCGAACTGTCAACCATGCGACGTTACGTGTCTCTCGCCCCGATCGTCTCTCCGAACTGCTTTCCTTGCGTTCGTCTAGAGCTCGGCTGATGACGGCTGAAAGGCTAGAAACCGGTCCCGAGAGACACGTGACCTCGCATGGTTGACAGTTCGGCGAAGGCGATCGGTGGCACTACGTGGAGAAAGGGTGAAAGATTTCTGTAATATATATATATATATATATATATATATATATATATATATATATATATATATATATATAGAATATGTTTCTAAACAATTCCAGGCGTCGATCCGTCGATTTCGTGAAAAGTCACGACGTTTTGCCAAAATCCCATTTGGCATTTTCAAGTGTTGTCCGCTTCAAGAGAACCCACCTCAAGAGGTGATATAAAGAGGGGAGAAGGATAGGTTGACACTCCCTTTTGTTGTTTTTACTTGGTTTCGTAAGAAAATCAATGGTCACTGCCGCCCCCCAAGAATCCCAGTTTGAATGATTTGATTTCGACTATGGCATTTTGGCCCGTTTTATTTTTGGTAGTAAGTAGATTATCAATTGTCTACGGTCTGAGTCAATTTGCAGCCTCGAGGCGGTCCCACTGCATCGCACCATTAAAGTCTTGACCAACACCTAAACCAGGTCGCGCCATCTTGCCGAGACATATCTCAGCCAGCCAGGCTCCATCAGACCGACATATTCACCGAGTTCCACAAGATAATTACCATCACATTGGGGTCGGACCAGAAGACAGATGAGTGCATATGTTTAGAAATAATTGTTAGTAATATTTATTTTTCTTATGTGCGGGAATTGCGAGTTGGCTTCGTAGGACCACATTAGTTTAAAATTAGAATGTTTTATTCGCAAAAACTATGAAAAATAAAACCGTAAAAAAACTTGGTGGCACTCATGAGGGTAAACAAATTATATTAAGGAACTACAAAGAACCAGCCGCATGTTGTAGTCATACATTATTGGAGCGTATTCCGATCTAAAATTGAAGTATATATTCACCGAAATTTTATCATTTATCATTTTAGCATTTTTTTAATTGAACGCGGTATTTCTGACAAGTTTATTTAATTATAGTTTTCAAGAAATTGTACACAATAATTCATAATGTAAAGCGTCATTTTCATAAATGGAAACTAATAATTTTCTTAGTGTTAAAACGTACTAGAGTAGTTGTCAAGAAACTAGCTTCCAAAAGATACTATACTAACTTTATTTAGCCAAAAAACAATGGGTATTTAATACATTTTTATTCATAAATACTGCAATTTACTATACGTACTTAATAGCAAATACATAGATAGGTTGTGTGCATATCGCATCCAAAGCATAATAGTTCTTGTTAAGCAATCAACTTTGTGAGGAACTTTGTGAAAGGCTACAATTATAAGCACAACTACTAAATAAATCACAACTGTTGAACATTACAATAATTAAACAATTAGAAACATAACAAACTATTTTCATTATGTTGTTGCTTTTGTATCTTTCACAACCTAAAATTAAGTTCATTTAAGACCATTAACAAAACTAGATTATATTTTTCTATACGAAATGTGATATAAAATCTATTATTGCAATAATGCTATGCCTTTAATATTAATGTAAAGTAAGCAATTAAAAGTAAATTATGATATATTCCGTTATTTAAAATAGATTTAACAAAACCAGCAATACTTCAAAAACAATACGGCTTAGCAAGAAAAACTAATATCAAAGCTAAAATGTTATATTAGAAAATTTAACTCAATATTTAAAAATAATGGAATCCTAAAAGTTCTTGTTATAATTTGCTCTTGAAAAGTTAACCATTTTGACGCAAATAGTAATTACATGATGCGAAAAAGCACAACAAATCGAAAATACTCGTATACTTGGAAAGGAGGTTACCTCTAGTAACCATCAGATCAGAAGGATAACAAAAAGATCAGAAATATGTAAATACAACAGATATTTAACCAAGATATTGCAGTCATTAAGCCATATCGGCAAAGTCATCCAAATCTCATCTTACAAAACTAGTCAGTCTATAGATTTATCACGGATAGAACATATAGTTCACGTTGGTTGAACCTGCGATGGATTGCCCCAGTCATTAGCAATATTAAACGAATTTAGCAGTGTACAAAGCACCTGGGATATCTCGTTAAAAGAAAGCATAGATAATCTAATTCGCGCGCATACCTGCAAAATTCTAGTATTATTATACAACCGATGCACCTATTCATTATTAATTGTTTTGTGAAAAATATATACGTAAATCGAATTATTTGAGTTTTCATTAGTACAAAATATTGTCATGGTGTACACAAAAACTGCAGCACAAAATATTGTTCAATTTTGGCTTTTTCTGTTCTCCAGTGGTGTTGTGAAAACATTCACAACTGAACAACGTTCCCCGTGTATAGGATAAATACAAGTTTAGATCTGCACAGTATATTGGAAAAACAGACCATTAGAGCAACTAAGCATCCGTATTTCAGAGAAGCTTTAAAAAAGGGTTTATTCCTGCAATAAAATTCATCAGTAGTCTAAAAGCGCATATTGGTACTAATGGCACTTGGCACTAGAGATAATAACAGCATTTCGGATAAATGTTGGCCATGGAGTGAATAAAGGGGGAAAGTGAGGCACTTGGGAAAAACCGCAAAAAATCAAAGTAACAGGACATATGGTTTTACAGTGTCCACGTGGTTAGTTCGGGGTAAAAAATCGAATAGAAAGTTAAACCAGTGTTCACGTGGCGAATTGGGGGTTGAAAATTCGAATAGACAGTCAGAATCGAGAGGTTTCTGGGGAGATTTCAGCGTACGTAGAACAAACGCAGGTAGCAGTTTTTGAGGAAGAAGTGAGAAAAATTGAGCGCTAGAGTTAATTTCCCCCAACAGGGAAGGGGATCTCGCAAAACTTAAGATAAGCAGTGAAAAATAGCCTGTAGAAGTATGCTGAAGTAAAATACAATAGTTTCTACTATGTGAGCAGTATTTGTAAATATTTATGTGAATAAATGTGTATATGTGCATATTCTGTTTATTAATTCGAAAACCAATATCTATTTCCCGAAATACCGAAGTCATTAAATATGTAGTTGAGGTTTCCAACATTAGACTTACCGCACAACTGGATAAACTATTATTAAAACTTAATGAAAGAACAGTCAACTACAAATTTTCATGTATGTCTATACACGGCTAACTGTGGATACTTGTGATATTAATGAGTCTTCCTCTTGAGGAAAAATAATAATACCATAATAAATGGAGTAGAAAACAAATCCGAGTAGAATATATAATGTCTGATCAGAGAGTATTAGCGAATTTTCACTGAGATTAATTAATTTCAATTATCGAAAAAAATTATATCCGTAATTTAATTTTAATAACTGATTTGTTTTTTTAAATATTTGTGATCAGTTAATTTGACAATGTGTACCTACCTAACAATGTGTTAAAAATTAAAAATCCCATAACCTGCTATTTGTTTTAGGAAGTTGTCTACCTTATTACATTACCTACAGTTTAGTTTTATCAATTTCGACTGTCCTAATACATATACGAAACATTCTGATATCGAAATATCGAATATTGGAGTAAAGTTTTGAAAGCTGGTAATGGATTACGCTAGTATTCAATTTTTTTCTGCTTACTTGTAGTGCTGTATTAAACAACTTTAAAACAAAAAGAAAATATATCTCCGGAACTACTGAACATGTTGCAAACTTTAGTATTCGGTTAACTTACCTTTAAAGTTGTTTGATATATTCGTACAAAAATTGCAAAACCGATCTTCAAAAAGATTGTCAAAGCTTACCTGAAAAAGAAAACCATATTAGTTTTAAAAATTACTGTTTTGTATAATATTATTCTAATTGTTATTACACTTAACCTGTAACTATTTTATATTTTTTTAATAGTTATTTATTGATATATTCTGTATATTCTATATATTCTATATATTGATATATTGTATATATTTATATATGAAAAAAGAAGAAGATGAAAAAGAAGAAGAAAAAGTTGCGTAGTGAACACGCGGAGAAGATATTTAAAAGCAAAGAAAATTCACTTGGTCAAAAAGCGGGGTTCGACGTTAGTTTGGTTTGCAAGCCAACGATAAAGAATATTTATTGGCGCTAAACTGTCGAAACTGGATACTAGTCCAATACGGGATATGGGTTTGCAGAAACACTTTCTGTAAATTGCATGAACTTCATATTTATTAAAATGTTTTGACAAGTATGAATCCATTGCGCATCGTTTCAGTGATGATAACAAAAAGAAAACACTGATATTTATATTTAAATATAAAGTGTCTACCAATAAGAATGATGAAACCTCAAAATGAAATAAAACACACATTTTTTGCTCAAAATCGGTTCCGATTGCTTTATTTAAGAAATTCAAACATGCAATTTATTCTGTTTTTGTAGACACGCATCCACTCGCACCAATTTTTAATGACCCTGACGCACATTTTGAGCAGTATGGAGAGTATGGCTGACGAATGTTAGTTTCCAAGTCGCCAATAGTCGCAGGTTTATTTTATATAAAACTGTGTTTTTACATGTCCCTAGAGAAAATAATCAAAAAGAGTTAAATCGCATGATCTCGACGGCCAAGCGATGTAGCCATTTCGAGAATTGCCGAACTTGGCTAACAATAAGCCCATGTTTATTCGGAAAATATGCGGTGGTGCAACATCCTATTGAAAATAAAGGTCATCCGCATCAATTCCATGAAATTCCGGGAAAAAAATCTTCAAGCATTGCCTTGTAGTGTTCGGTGTTAATGGTAACGGCGACTCCTCATTTTTAAAGAAATAAGGACCGATTACTCCTCCATATCAAAATCCTCACCAAACTGTAATCTTTTGCGGATGCAAAGATCTCTCATGTATCACATATGGATTAGATTCGCACCAATACTAACAATTTTGTTTATTGACTAAGCCATTGAGCCAGAAATGAGCCTCATCGGAGAAGATTTTGCGATGAAATTCGTTGTCGGCTTCCATCAGTTCGAGGGGCCAATCGGCAAATTGACGACGAATACGATGGTCGGTTGGCTTCACTTGTTGTACCAGTACCATCTTATACGGATGCAAGCCTAAATCCAAGTTTAGACCTACACTGTAAAATGGAAAAGCGCACCATTAGAGCAAGTAAGCACCCACATTGCAGAAAAAGGGATTATCCTTACAATAAAATTTATTAGTACTCAAAAAGCGCATATTGGTACTAATTGCACTTGGCACTAAAGATAGTAATAGCACTTCAGATTAACGTTGGTCCTGAAGCGATAAAGGGGAAAAGTGAGGCACTTGGAAAATACCCCAAAAAGATAAAATAACAAGAAAGATCGTTTTTAGAGTTTCCACGTGGCCAGTCGGGGTAAAAATCCGAATTACGAATCCGAATTACATTACGAATACGATGGTTGATTGGCTTCAGTTGTTGTGACAGTGCCATCTTATAGGAATAATCCAACCTCTCCAATTCTTTAAAAAAAGTTGTTATTGGCGAGAGGCCTAACTCTTTCAAGCAGCCAGCAACTGAGACGTTTTTTTTTTCTATATACAACAAATATAACAAATATACGAAAAAGTAACTGAAATAGATTTTAATCACATTTATAATAGCGTCTATTCCAATTATACATATCACTTCAATATCCAAAAAAAATACTCACATTAAGAAATTTAAAAAGTTAATTATTGAAAAACATGGAACACATACAAAACACATTAATACACATACAGACAAAAATTTCATTAATAAAACTGTAATTAACCTTTCAAATAAAATATTATCTGATTCTGAAAAGTATCTACTTTCTAAAGGACTAAATTTTAGTGTTACATTGAAAGATGTTCCTAAATTAGACCTTATTTCGGCAGTAGAGTCTGTTGTTCAAAAATTACCTTTGGAAAGTGCAAATGAATACAGAATTAGGTTAAAACTTATCTTAGAAAAACAATTTAAAATCAAATCAAATTTATACCATGAGGAAAGGTTAGCTATAGATAAATTAAAAAAAGACACATCTATTAAAATATTACCATGAGACAAAGGTAACGCCACAGTTATTCTGGACACTACAGAATATAATAACAAAATTAAAACTTTAATTGATGAGGGAAATTACACTAAAATACCTACAGATCCAACATTAAAATTAGAGAGACAAATTTACAATACATTATATAAACACAAACGTGAATTTACAGATCACAACTTATACCACAACTCAAGATCACAACTTATACCACATTATAGTAAACCACCTCATTTCTATGGTCTACCAAAAATACACAAAACTAATATACCACTTCGCCCTACAGTTAGTAGTATAGATTCCCCATGTTATAAACTAGCAAAATTTTTATTAAACATTTTAAATCCACTTTCGGGTAGAACAAATTCATATATTAAAAATACTTCAGATTTTTTAGATAAAATTTCGAACATTAAACTTACAAAACAAAATTTAATGGTTAGTTTTAACGTGGTGAGTTTATGTACTAATGTACCAGTTGATAAATCACTATTAATAGTTAGAAAGAGATTAGAACATGATACAACAACAAAAGACCGCACTAAACTAAACATAAACACAATGTTGGAATTATTAACTCTGTGCTTAAAAACCACATATTTTCAATTAGAAAATGATTATTATCAACAAAATTTCGGAATGGCAATGGGTTCTTCTCTTTCTCCTTTGATGAGTAATATCTTTATGGAGGAACTCGAGAATGACATATTAAATAAATCTCTTAAAAAGCCATTAATATGGCTTAGGTACGTTGATGATATTTTTGCTATATGGCAACATAGCATTGACGATCTAAATATTTTTTTACAAGATATAAATTCTCGAGAGCCTACAATTAAGTTTACTTTAGAGATGGAGAGGGAGAATAAATTGCCATTCCTCGACACTTTAATAATAAAACAAAACAACAAATTAAAAACTACAGTTTACAGAAAACCGACAAACATAGATAGGTATCTCAATTTCTTTTCAAATCACTCAAAATCGGTCAAAATAGGAGTAATTAAAAGTTTATATGACAGAGCAAAACTTGTTTGTACCGACAGTGATACACTACAAAAAGAAGCAAATCACATAAAAGACATTTTAATAAAAAACAATTACCCCAAAAAATTTTATAGATAAATCGCTTAAAAATTTTGATACTAGACAAAACAGACAAGTTATTAATAACTATAATAAACTCTCAAACAATCAACCTCACAATCCCTTATATCCGCGGTATTTCTGACACAATTAAAAGAGTAGGAAATAAATACAACATAAGAACGACATTTAAAACAAAAAATACTCTTAGATCTCTATTAACAAAGACTAAACCAAACAATATACAAGAAAATACCAAAAATGTGGTTTATAAAATTCCCTGCGAATGTGGCAAATTCTATATAGGTGAGACATCTAGACCGTTAGATGTTAGAGTAAACCTTCTTAGAAAGGGCGATTTTAATAAACCTAGATTTTGTCAACACGCATGGGAATCGGGTCATAAAATCAATTGGAATAATTCCAAAACGGTAGTAAAAGAATCGGTAACAAAATACAGAAGATTAAAAGAAACCGCTATAATTAATTTAAATAAAAATAACTGTATTGCTATGCCTTCGGTAGATTTAAATTCAATATGGTTCCCGATTCTAAAGAATACAATTAAAAACATTTAAATATTTGAATACACAATCAGTACAATAAACAATCACACAGTAAACATTACCTATATATATTTTTTGGTAGTATGTCACTGTCATGAAAATCCATTGTTGTCAATGTAAGTATCGTTGACATATAAAAAAATATATTTATTTTCACTCGTTACTTTATATATTACAAATCAATATAATTTATTTTTTGCAGTTTTGAAAACGGGGGGAGATTACCCTCCGAAACGTTAACGTTAAAAGTTTGTAAATTTTTTTATAACATTTTTATATCTTTAAAATTTTGTTCGTTAGGCAAATTTATTACAAAAAAGAATCACTGAGAAATTTGTCCCCGTTTGGTTTTTTGTTTTTACCCAGTGATTCTTTCTTTAAATAAGAACAGGTATTTTTGATATTTTTTGAGTTTTAGACAGTGCGAAAAACCCAAATAAAGGAGAAAAAATATATGAACACGCCACAATCATTCAGACATTACTTAACTGAGACGTTGACATTTTCGGCTACCCTTGTTTGAATGGCGGCAATATTTTGTATTAATACACTTCTAACTTTTTTTGGTCATACAGGCCCCACAGAGTGAAGAGTAAACTCTCTTTCAATTTTTTTAATAACACCATCCATAGCCTGTTCGGAAGGACCACCCCGACGAATACCACGATGGGTCTGAATTGCTCGCTGATTAGCACGAGGTGACCGCGAATTTGCGTATTAAAATTGAACAATTTCCAAACCTTCTTCTAACGGGAAACCAACCATGCTTTAATTGCAAATAATTTGGAAAACAACTGACAAAACATATCAAAAATCGGTAAAGAAATATGGCCACCATATATGGTCAAAGTTCCATCATCCCTAATAGTAGACCCTTTATTTAAAATTTCATAAAATAATGATAAAACCTCCTTCAAAATATAGGTTTTAAAAAGAGGATATCACTACAAAAAACCTATGAAATGAAAAGATGTTTGATATGGATATTGTTGTTTAGATAAAATCAGCTTTTGAAATTAGAAAAAAAAATAATCAGATATTTTTGCAAACTGATGAATCAAAATATTTCAAATTAAATTTTAGCACCTCTAAAGCTATAATATATGGTGTAAGAAGTCAACCAATACCAATAGATAATACAATCAAAAACCAGTATTTAAAACAGAAATATTAAATTGAACACCGAATTCTAACCAGGTATATTTATTCCCGGTTTATAAACAAAAATTAGAATCTGCTAAAATAGTGTTGATTTAGATCAAAATATCATACTGTAACAACTAAACAACAATCTGTAAAATTGAATGTACGTCCAGTAATCCGTTTGGTTACTCTGTCGAAGTTGGGTGAATATATTCAAATTAATATATACAAACTAGACATTCAATTTCAACAACATTTATATATTATATTTGGTACAAATTGCAACCGATGCAGCATATTCTGGAATGTGGGACACATTCAGTCAACAATTATTATATGTACGTTCTCAGAAAGGGCCGCAGGGACGTACTGGAAGCAAATAAACGGGCGATAATTAGTGCTAACAGCAAGAGCAGAATGATGTTCTGTAAACATCGTTCGGTCGGTGGTTCGACGGCTGACGCCGCACATCTCTGCCTCCGAAAAAAACATATAGGAGGCGCCGCTTGACGCATAGTTTTTGTAATCGCCGCACTGGCAACTTTTGAATAATATTGACAAAGTTGGAAGCGGGTCCCGGCAGCTCCAAACTATGCAAATTTTGTTCCTGTATGCTTTTGACAAATAATACTTCAGTTCGATTCAAATACGAGGGCTGATCATTTCACTCTTCTTAATTTTAGCTTACAATGTGATAAATGTAATTGATTATTGTTATCTTTATTTAAAAATATGGTTTGTATAATGGAATTCTTTATTAGTTGAATCTACGTGCAATTATTGTTGAATTAATACATACATAATCTAACGGTATTAAAGAATTGCACTACAAGAAATTTCACTAAGGTAAAATCATTTGTTTACTTGTAATTAGATAAAACGTGGCCATTTTTTGTGATTGTCAGTTGAAAAAATTGCAATGGAAAAAACTACCAACGTTAATTTTGCTTCTAGGTTAACTAAAAGCGTCACATCATTTTTTCAAATGATTGAGACTGTTTTTAATAGTGAAATCATGATAAGAACACAGAGAATACTATTAAGATCAAATTACACTCATAGTATATGTGGATGCTTTGTTGGTTCCTTCTGCCGCTATCTTAGGACAATATCTTCGAGATCCCTTTCTCGCCTTATTGCCTTCATCAGACTGGCTTGTGTCGATATCCAAAGGTAAATAAGGGAACTAATAGAACGTAACGTACGTGGAGTACAACTAAAAGATCTCTGTAATAAATATCTCTTTCCACGGTCATATATCTAGCAATTTCGATCAAAAGTTATTATATGACCTATGTGGAATATATTTTTATCATACATTATTAAAAGTATTAATCAGTTCCAATCACCCCAAAAACACCCTCTGGTGTAATCTTTAACTTCCCGATTTATCTAGGTCCCTTCCAAATTTGAGTCAGGACAAAAGGACAATTACCAGAATCCGTTGTACAGAAACTTGGTAACGCTCAAAAAGAGTAAGTAGAAGGTCAGGGCCAGAAATTATAAAGGGTGTACCAAAAGATACTTTGGGACCATCTAGAGGCCTGGCAATTTAATTATGGACCCTTTTACGATAGAAGAACGTTCTAGAATTGTGCAGATTTGATGTAGTTAGAAATAATGCAGAATTTTGCAATGCATTTCCACCTAATAGGTTATGAAAACAAGCAACATTGTAGGATTTGAAAAAATCCTCGAATGATTACAGAAGAACCTTTACAACCTCTTCGAGTGCCAGTGTGGTATGCAGTGTAGGCTGAAGGGATATTGGGCCATTTTTTAATCAAAACGACGGTGGTAAAACGGTAAATGCTAATGGTGAACGCTAACGCAAAAGGTTAAGAAGTTTTTTAAGGCCATTTTTGGATAATATGCACCTTAACAGTATGTTAATTCAACACAAGATGGCACCACGTATAATACGGCGAGGGAAATTTTGAACTTGTCATGGACATGTTTTCCTTGTCGCGTTATTTCTCTAAATAAAGATACTCAAGGACCTGCAAGATCATGCGATATAATCTCCGTCAACTTTTCCTGTGGGGCTTCCTCACTGACAAGGTCTATTTTAACAATCCTCAGGCGTTTAGTGACCTGAAGCTAAACATACGTCAAGTAATTGGTGAAATTTAACCGAAATTGTGCCAAACTGCTTATCAACAATTTTACGCGTAGAATGGTCATCTGTAGAAACAGTCGAGGAGGACATGTATTATGGAGGAAAAATATTATTTTTAAAACAACGCTAACTAATTACAAACACTAAAATTGTTGATTATATTTAAAAAATAAATATTAAAGTACCTATTGGAACCCTCAATAAGGAACCCATTAAGAATTAGCCTTGTATTTTATATTTTCTTTAAAGTGTCCATTAAGCCTTTAGAATTATAATATTATATCATTAATTTTAAATTACACGTCTAGTGTAACGAAATATAATACGAATTCCAAAATTTTTCACCGAATTTATACCGGTTTTTTAACAATTATAGCACGTTGTTACAAATTTCCTAATCGGAAGAATCATCGATTATACCTTTAAAAATATCAGAGTTACCAAGCACAAAATCAGGTATTAGATTTAGGCCACCCTTTATATAACGGTTATGCATTTAAAACAGTCTCGAAATTCTATCTTATCAAAATGGTTTCCTCCTGGCATGTTTATCCTTCACCCTAAGCCAAAGGAAACTTCGCGAGTCACCTCTGAACTTTTACAAGTAGAATAACAAAAGAGACAAATATATATACGCCAGTCACCCGCTTGATGTTGAGTTATATATATATATATATATATATATATATATATATATATATATATATATATATATATATATATATTTGTATATAAATATATAAATTTTTGTATATATATATATATATATATATATATATATATATATATATATATATATATATATATATATATATATATATATCTTTATATATAGAGAGAACATCAAGCGGGTGACTGGCGAAAGACCATGTCACTAGACATATTAAGTAATAGACATATTAATATAAGTAATAATAGACATATTTTTAAAAATCTTGAAATTCGACACCCTATATCTTTACCACACCACTATATCTTTAGGTACTGTGACCACAAATTTCCCAATTTTTCAGTGTTATTTTTTTATTACGTGATCCTAACTAACCATGCTATTATTCGCAGTCACAAATCAAAAGATGAACGTTGTGAATTTATTAAAAAAAAAGTTTCATTGAGTCGTGGTTTAAAAAATTATATCAGCTAACTATATACACTTAATCTTTAAAAGACAATGTATTACACTACGCTGGACAAGTTATTTCAAAAGATGGCCCAACTGACACTTCTCTTTCCACAAAAAATATTATTGCTTATTTTTTTTGCAAAAGGGTCACATTTCAAAAATCTCATACCATGATAAAAACCCCTTTTGTGCGATCAAAAAGGATTTGAAAGCTTGTGAATTCATTACTCGTAGAAATTTTAAGTTTGGGTCATCAGCCAATTGTGCACAAAGTCCACAACATCTTCATCGTTGTCGAATCGTATCCTTCCAAGCGCATCTATCAAGGGCGCAAACAAATAATAATCACAAGGTGACAAACCTAGGCTGTATGGAGGGTGTTCAAAGGTTTTTCAACGCATATTCTCCAGTTTTTCCTTCGTCAAAACCGAAGCCATCGGGCACAGATTCTATTGAAGCAAGATAATTTTTATAATTGTTTCAGCACTTCCAAAGCTAATACCCACGAAACAATTTCATGAATAGTGAGCCGCCGGTCACCTTCGATAAGGTCGCAAACTGTACCAATGTTGTCAGCAGTGGTACTTGACCTGAGATGTCGATTATGATATATATTTACCACACTTTCTCGTCTACTCTTAAACTTGTTGGCCCAACCAAACAGTTGGGTCTGAGACAGTGTATCGTGCTCATACTGAACCTTCAACCGAATTAATATTTCGGATTGTTTAACACCTTCCTTGGTACAAAACTTTATTATTACCCGTTGCGCAACGGACGGTGAAACCTGTGGCTTACTCATGGCTGTAAAAGAACTGAGTGGAACAGCTCACCGAGCTTTCCCTAATACATTGCACTGCAATGACCTATACTGACATCCCGCTCGTGATTGTCTGAGGAAAGCAATTGTAAAATTTCGGTTTATATTTGATTCACCCGAGTACTATGATTAATTGGAGATCAATCATCTCGATTGAAGAAACACCTTTTTGAATTCATAGAAGGTATTCAAAAGGAAATACCAGAAGTCGTGAATAAAATTTTTTAAGATTGTTTCGAAGAATGGAAGAAATGTTAGAATAAGTATATTGTAATGAAAGGAGATTATTTTGAAGGAGACAAAATAAATTTTGATTAACAAATAAATAATTTGTTTTATTTAAAAAGTCTTAATTTTGGATCATAGTACTAGAGTGTATGTGTATTTATGCTTGTATGCATATATGTCAAAATTGGACTGGTAAAAAAAAATGCATTTTTTGCGATCTTAATAAAAATCTTTCTTATCGGCTTTAAAGTAGTATCCATTTGATTTGATACATGCAGGCCAACGCTTGATCCAATCATTCATGTGCTTGGAACAGGCCTCGGTCAGACTGGCCTTCAGTTCATTCAGCGAAGTCTTTTTAGTGTCATAGAGTCAAATCGCAACGCACGAGATTTGAGTTTGAAGAAGAGACTCGAACCCATATCCGGCGAATACGGTGCTTGAGCGATCATTTTCGTCATATGTTTTGCAAAAAATCACGCACAATTAGAGCCGTATGAGATGCCGAGAATATCAACTAAAATGTGTTGGGATGATCCATTAGGGATGCTAAGACCTTCTGCTATTTCTCTAATAACGACATGACCATTTTCAAGCACGATTTTTATCATTTTCTCGATGTTATCATCGTTAACAGAGGTTGATGACCGGCTGACATGGCCAGCCACTGAAATCTCTATGCCACTCAAATACTATGGCTCTTGAGATAGCAGAATCCCCATAGGCATCTGCAACATTTCCAATGCATCCTTTGTAGAAATTTCATTGGAAACACAAAATTTCACACAAATTCTATGTTAAATTTTTTTATCTATAGTAAAAATCGCCAAAATAACTTTTCGTGGCACAAACAAACATCTTCCAAACACACACTATTTGACATATCGCGCTCAAACTTCACATGAATGTCACACATGTTTGTAGCAACCTAAAAAAAAATATCGATTCATAACCTCGCGTGGTTTTAATGCCTCAGTCGCAGTAATTAGTAATCTTTAATTAATCCAAAGGAATACATACACTGATTTATATTGTTCAATCTGTGTCAGTCGAAAACTTTCAATCAATCTTCCCGATACATGTTTTCGCTGCAGAAACAGCACTAACGGACATTTAATTAAACTTTATACATAACAATTTCGCTAAATTTTAACACCTTAAGATAAAGTCAATGGAGGGTTTAGGAATTGCCGTTCCCGATTTCCTGCCCCATCGAAAATAACTTTAATGATTTTATTTCTGGAGAAAAGTTAAGATGAAGTTCATTCGACTTAAGAAAATATATCTTATCCGTCCCAAAACTAAATTGAAATCGATTGGAGATGAGCTAGCGAAGTCGTTTCAAAGGGTTACGAAGTCTTGCAGTAATTGTTTAACATGTAGTTTGGTTGAGCGGTTTCTCTCGACAATAACACGTGTTTATTTAGTTTTGAAGCACCGGAAGAGAAATAGTGTAGATTTATTTTCAATTTAAAAAGAAATAGCAAGCTTTGAAGGGAGATTTCGTTTAAAGTAGTGGTTTCAATTTATGTTTTTTCAAACAAGTCTATTGAAAATATGACTCAAAATATGTTTTCGAACGCTAAACCATATAGTGAATTGTTGATACTAAATATAAAGGTTTGTGCAATAAGAGTGTCGAAACTTTAAAATGAGGTACAATGATAACCACAAGGGACAATCCGGTAATTTTTATTTGATCTTGCAACACAAACAATAGCAGTATGTTTTGAAAATGATGTGGCTCAAATATCCCCCTCGGCTTCGTCTGGTGCAATGCATTATCGAGACCCAATTTTCAATTACTTTTTCATACACATCGCTTGGTGTATTTTCAAATGGCGGTTTGAATGTTTCGTTAAAGGTCATGAAATGTACGGGGTTTAATTCTGTAAACTAGAGATTTATCATAATCCCACAAAATTAATCTAAGGTTTGTGAGATCGCATGACCTTAATAGTCATTTGGCATATCGTAGTGTATGACGTATCGTAGTTCATTTTTGCTTCTAATAACCCACGTATGATTAACTTAATTTTCAAAAATTAACACAAAATAAACATATTATAGATTTTTTTTTTTTTTTTAAGTTATAAATAGCTAAAATGGTAGCGTGATACTTGCTCACCCTATCATGAAAACAGAAACTACATATTGATGTCAAATGTTTTGATGAAAACTGGAAGAAGTATTACGTAAACAAATTTTTTTAGCGACAGAACAGCATTCAGGAATGTTTATAAAAGCATGAGGTCCTATGGTGAGTCTGACTTTTATGGTGGAATGACTTCATAAACATGTTTGAAATAATGAACATTATAGTTCAGACATTAGAGAAAAGTTAACACATCTTAACAAAAAAAAACATTTTAAACATCAATTAGACAAGATAAACAAAGAATGCAAAAATAACAAATAATGAAGGCTATTGAGAACAACAAAAATGTGAAAATATTTAAGAAGAAATCTGAATAACAAAGAATAATATATCTGAATAATAAAGGCAAGACCGAAATGCAGTATAGAAATGAAATATTGAGGATTACGAAAAGAAACCTACAGGAATTTATATAGTTCACAAATGAAACACTTAGGACAAAAAAAATAAACTAAGGAGAAGAATTGTATATGTAAATTAAACTAAAAAAAATATTAGCGAAGAAGACATAGAAACTGTCCTAAACGACATGAAATTATATAGAATATTGGACAATAATGATGATAAAACATGAAAAAAATCTAGTAAAAGAAATATATACCATATTCTCATAAACGATTGTTTACTTCAGGGTGGGATCTTATAGGATTAGACCGAAGCATAAGCATACTCTACAAAAAAGGAGATAAAATCAAATTAAAAAGCAACAAACCGATCACATAATAGTCACATATGTATAAACTCCTTACAAAATTTATAACTAAAAGGCTGAGAAGAAAATTGAACGAACAGCAACCAAAGGAACAAACCGAATTTGGAACTAGATTTGGAACATGTGATTATCTGCTTACTTTACGCAAGCTAAGAAAAGATATATATAGCATATTAAACCTAATATAGCATGCCCTTATGTCAGAATGACTATAAAACGGCATTCGATAACACAGAACGCTGGGGAGTAAAGAACGCAATGCTAAACTTTATAATCGATACGCTAATGCATATTGATATGTATTGGTATAGGTTTGATGTTAGCGTGTAATTTTATTATATTAGTTTCCTGTTGTTACTTGTTACTTGTTATGACCACGCAATTAATATACTAAAATTACAATTAACTGTTGGAAGACGATATGCAAACTGAACAATAAATAGTAAATAGGTCACATGTTGGTCGCCGAATCATTTGTGATCGACTGCATGTTATGGGGAAAATCCAGAAGATGGGAAAGATTCAGAACGATGCGCGAAGTTTTGCTTTCTGGACATGAAAGAAAGCTTTTTTAATGGAATTGTGACTGGAGACGAAAAATGGATATATTTCGAGATAACAAAACGGACAAAATCGTGGATTGATCGAGGGCAACTACTATCATCGACAACTATTTCCATGAAATACTTTAACAATTACTGTCAGATGTCAAAAAATGGCTTGATACTGGACCATACAAAGATGTACGATTTTTCTGGAGGGGTATCCATAAATTGCCAGAGATATAGGAACAATGTGCAGCTAACGATAGTGCATACTTTGAATAAACCATTTTCTACCTTTCTCCCAAATTAAACGTGCTTTTTTTAAGGAAAAATTAAGAATTATTAGTCGCCATACCTGGTATATTGTTTTAAATACCTGGTAAGCTGCATTTAAAACTTACAAAAGAGCATGTCGTTCTTATGATTTAGAATCGAATAATAAAACCGTAAATATAAAGACACCCAATTAATTTGTACGTAATCAAGATTTTAAATATAACGTTGAGAGACAAAGCTCTGAGAAATTACCAAGTTCCTGATACTGCTGCATGTGACCATTAAACTTTTGTATTGTTTCCTAATACGTTGCTTATTAGAAAGAACTTAAGAACAAATTTGTCTAACAAAAATATTTTTCTTGCTAATTAAGGTGGTATATACATGTGGAAGCGCAGAAGAAGGTTTCTCACCTAAAATTAAAATATAGCATTTTTATTTAATTTTTTTATTTCCAAACTTAGCTATTGCAAGAGCTATGATTTTCAGAAGTACACAGAAATTTTTTTAAGAAATTGTGGATGTCTGATGAGGTCCATTATCACTTAAATAGATTTGTTAATAAACCCAATTCATGTTACTGAGGTGCAGAAAATTTATTATTAAATCGTTAAAAGCTTCTCCATAATGAAAAAGTTACAGTGCGGTGTACAGTTTCCGGGCAAAGAATTGTTGGATTTTTTTTCTTTGAAAATCAAATAAGACTATCAGAAATCGTAAATGTCGAGCTTTATATGCATATGCTTAAACGTCTGCATTAAGTATATATCTCTTGGTTTCCATACTCGACTAATCCTCCAAAAATAGAGATTTGTGATGGTTGCCATGATGTCCGTATGTCAACGCCCCAGATTTCTCCCTTTGAGGTTTTTAAAGAGAGTTGACATTAATAACCCTTAAACAGTAGATTAGTTCGCAGACAATATTCGGCAAGAAATAGAAAATAGATGACAAGAAATACTAAGGCGATGGAAGATGTAAAAGAGCATCAATCAGTGAAAGCGATAATGGTGAACAATTAACAGCCAATATTTTTAAAAAGTAATTAACCAAAAATCTCAGATACTGTAGTTAAATGTACAGGTCTGATAATATATCTTTACTTTAGTTTTCTTATGATTCAAAAAAATATCCCAATTTTTCAGTATTATTTTTGATAACATGATCCTAAATAACCACGCTATTAATCGCACTCACAAATCAAACAATTGTTAATTTAGTAAAAAAAGTTCCATTAAGTCGTGGTTTAAAAAAATATGTCAGCTAACTTCGACACTTCATATTAAAAAAAAATGTATTACACTACCATGGCCAAGTTATTTCAAAAGCTGGCCCATTTAGTGAAGATTTTAAAATTGTACAACAATTGGCACTATTCTTTCCACAAACAAACATTATTACTTATTTTTTTTGCAAAAGGACCATATTTCAAAAAACACATACCAAGTGAGATGGACAGATGTGATAGAGTGAGATAGATAGTGACGCTGTTTGATGACGAATTAGAAAAAGGCAGATTGACTTTTTTAGCGGACATTGAAATCGGAATTTGAAACGGACAAATAATTGGACCATTTGAGCTGCTTGAAAATTCCAATGTTTAAATTTCAATTTTCAAAAATTCAAATTTCAATTTCAAAATTTTCATTTTGGATGTTTGAGGTTTTAATTTTGTAAATATTTGTTTTGTGTTATTATAGGGTATTTCTAATATGTTTATATTATATGGTTTGATTTGGTTTCAAATTTTAATTTCAAAACACTGCTGCTGACAAAGCGCAAAGCACCGCACGCTGACAAAGCGCCGACGTTTTTAATAGCTTTTAATACCGAGGCTTTTAATACTTTTTTCCACGGGTTCAGTCACTATTTTTCGATCATACCTGGTACTTACCCGAGGTTAGACGAATCACGAAAGGTTTCGCACGGTCTGACTGCTGCTACAGTTTACCGCAGGATGGCGCAGGTGATTCTGGCCTCCATTCGACATGGACAATTTATATGGTCATGACTTTAGTCGTTTCTTGATGCCCCAATTGGAGGGGGTAGTTTCCTTAGCATACATTATTCCTCTAAGATGTATATCAAAAAGTGTCATTATTTTTACCCGTACTAGTATATGCTGGTAAATTTGGGTCCATACAATTCGGGACATGACGTGATTTCAAAAAAGAATGAACTAAACTTTTAATGACATCGAATCATTTAATGACTGGACATTTGACGATGAAATAAATAACATATGAAACTGTTTACATAGCTTGTCTTTACAAATGGGGCTATCAGAGCAAAAGCCGCCTAACCCACACACGATTAGTTAGAATCGAGATGTATGGATTTTTTAAACATTTTGAACCTGTTTTGGATCAGCCAATGAGCTGCTATCTGTTGGATATCTTGAAAAACAATTTGTAATTATGCTGAACGTCACTAGAGTGCGCTGCTCTAAGGGCACCAAAAATTGTTATTTTGATATTTTTTGGTTTTGTGGGTTAGACCACTTTTGCATTGATAGCCTCAAATGTATAATTGAGTATTAAGTGTCATCTGTTTGTTCTTCCGTAGGATGAATGCATAGAGGACACATTTATGTCTAGAAGATCAACACCACTTTTGGTGTTCTTGGAGTACGATATTACGATTGATAGAAGCTTAGAATTCGAAAACTTTCGAAACTTTGGATAACTATTGATAGAATCTTGGATTTTTCAAAAGAGAAATAGTAAAAACAACTTTATAGTCATACCGTTTGATGCCCAATTAAACAACTTTATAGTCATACCGTTTGATGCCCAATTAACACCATGGTTAACAAATCTTTGTATAAACTTGACATTAAGATCTACAAACCAAATCAAAATGCAACAAGTTAAGAGAAATCCTGGGCAATTCAAAGGATAAACTAGATCAACATGTCATATCAGGGGTTTATAAAATTAGTTTTCAAAATTGTGACCGAAGATATATTGAACAAACAACACATTCATATTAACAACATATTAAGAACATATTGCCCACATTAGATATGGGAGAAATGAGAAATCTTCTATTACCCAAGATACACTTAACTTAACTCTTGTTAAAAGTGTGAACGATAATAGGACTTTGGATGCATAACAAAGCATTCCAAGTAGCATGTAAGAAAACTATGAATTGGGATAAGAGACCTATTACATTCAATCAACTTTTTGAATTTTTAATGTAACTTTTAATTAATTTCGCGCTTCACGAGTTTTATGCGCTTCATTCGGTATGGTTATCATATAAATGGGACACACTCTAATTTTAAAATAAGATTAAATCATCTCCTGATGGCACTAACATGGTTAGCGAAACGCCCAGCGAAAAATCTAGTATTTAGCGCTAAATCTCATCCAGTTTAGTAGTTCACGCCAGAAGTCCCAATAAAACAATTAATTATATCGATGCTCATGAGAAGTATTAGATCGTTATTCGGTCGTTTCATCCATTTATTCGATCTAGAAGAAACAATTATTTTAAATTTAGATTACTTAAGTAGTCATATTTATTATCTTGAAATTGTTGGCATGTTTGGTTTGGTTTGCTTAAAAACGCTCTTAAGAAAATGTTTTTTAGTTTTTAAGTACCTTTTCCTTTAAATAAAAAACATCTTAACTCAAGGGGATAAAAAATTATCCTTCCACCCCTTCCATTTGGTTCATTAAGACTGTTTTTTTTTCTTTCATCGATCCACCAAACTCACTTAAAAGCTTTCTAATCCGTTTGGAAATTAAAATACCTGAATACTTAAATTTTATTCAAATTAAGGATAATCTCATGTATTTAGAGCGGGAATAAAGTTAAGTCGATACGGGAAATATAATGAGAATATAATGCAGGAATGCTTAGTCACATGAACACATTTAAAATATATCTATTGCTTCTATTGCCTGTTATTTGGAAATGATTCATTTGTCAAATCTGACAGTTCAATTATGTTGCTTGTTTAGATTGTATTCAACTGAAATTAATGTTGAATTGTCTGGAGTTGATATGGAATTAATCCTAATTCATTTTAAACTAATGTAGCTATTCAAATTAGTTCTAAGATGTTTTAATTAGCTATAAAAATGTTCTTACTCTAACTCCAGAAATAATTAAATGTATAGGATCCTTTTGAAATGAACGTTTTTTTTCGCATTTAAATTCGAATTAAAAAAAATACATTAAATTTTAGTATTTGCAATTTATGTATTTTATATTAGGCTACATTTTTTGACGGTAATCATATTGCCAACATCATCTTAAAAAAAGTATCGCCAATGATTAAGGAAGCTAAATCTAATGAGCAAGATATTGAGGACGTAGTATAGTTTGATAATCACTCTTGGATTTTCTTCACGACATATTATAGCAATATATAACAAATAACATATGCTGTGCTATGTCCTATGACACCTACACTATATATATATATATATATATATATATATATATATATATATATATATATATATATATATATATATATATATATATATGTGAACATTTTGTTGATTACTCAACTGGGGACGGGCCCCATCCTTCCCTTCCATTGGAGGGCACATGTTTCGTCTCTTGATGTTTAGACTCTTCAGGGCACCGACATGTGCTCTCTCATCAAGAATAGGAAGATCCCATCCACAGTCAACAACCCATACTTTTCGCCGACCTCCCATCGGATTGCGTATATATGCAGTGTTAGAATTCTTCGGACTGCGTCCAATGAGACAACAGTGCTGAGTGTCATGAGACACTCAACTGCTGGATTCCACAATCTCATGTGAAACACACAACAACCTGCGTCTCCACCTAAATGAACATTTTGTTGATTACTTGATTGGGGACGGGTCCCACCCATCCCCTCTACCGGACTCTTAGTCTCTACTTAGACTCTTCAGGGCACCGACATGTGCTCTCTCATCAAGAATAGGAACATCCCATCCACAGTCAACAACCCACACCATTCGCTGACCTCCTGTACAGGATTGCCTTCGTCCACTTATCGTCCCATCGCCTCGCTATTTAGACTGTCCATCTCTACTTCAATTCCTTTACTCTTCCAATGATATCACATTCTTTCGTTAGTTCTCTGATTCATGTGAAGAATTTTCTGTCACTACTAGTAATGCCAAACATACATCTTTCACTTACACTATGTACTACCCGAGCTTTTTGATTGCTATTTGTTGCGACAGTTTTTAGCATAATGTAATAAAAATCAATGGTGTATACTTAAGCCATCTTAGATTCCAGATGATATCGTTCCTCTTTCACAAGACTCAGATGAAATACTAGAACACATATAAGAGCTGCAAAAGGTGGGACAACCAATTGGCAAGAAAATAAACCTACCAGGTTTAATAAATTTGCCGCGGGAAGAAGAATTTATGTTTTAGGGAGGGATTTGAATAGATTACTACAAATATCCTGACCAGAGGATTCAATAGAGTTGGCAGGTCCAACATAGAATGTTTAAGAATAAACTTCCGCTTTGTCTGAACAGAAAAATCTTTAATCCGTGTGTCCTGGCCGTTATGACATACGAATAAGAAACATAAACATTGACATTATAGTCAGTTCAAAAACTTCGGGTAGTATTGAGGAAAATGGAAAAGTGTTGCTTGATATTACAAGGCGGGACAGCAAGACCTGCACATGAATCAGAGAACAAACGAAAGTGTGTAATATCATTGGAAGAGTAAAGGAATTGATCGGAGTAAAGGAAGAGTAAATGAAGGTATTCAGGCCATATAGCGAGTCGATGTGACAACATATGGACGAAAGCAACTCTGAGGTAGATACGACTTGATCATAAACATTTACAAGAAGACCAAAAACATAACGGACTGAGGACATCATTAAGTACATTGGGCTTGAATGACAGAGGAGATCTGAGGATCACCTTCAGCTCTATAATGTATAGTATAGATATAATACATATATATATATATATATATATATATATATATATATATATATATATATATATATATATATATATATATATATATATATATATATATATATATATATATATATATATATATATATATATATATGTACTATAACTAACCTATACCTAACCTAACCTATACTTTACTTTGTATAGTTAGTTGGTATCTGTAAAACAGTTCGAAAATTTTTTCATATTTGTACAATTACAATAAGCATTGTTAACCATACCTTCAATAATCTATTTTATATTGTATCATATTAAAATCACGTAAAATCGTGCCTATATGTTGCAGGCTAAAATCATTATTTTTGTCAGAAGTTAAAGTGTAATTCGTTACATGTAATACATTTAAAATCCACCATTCCTAGTTAATCTATTTATTGTCGTAGTTGGAAACGTAAAACGTAATAATACCCTTTAAAACAAATGAATTTTCCCCGACCATTAATAACATCCAAACCGTACCAAACTCGAATCGTAGCGCCCTCGCTCTCATAAAAACTGTATTAAAACGACATCAATCAATCGTAGCTGGGAAATCGTCATTTGACATTCTAGAAAATTTCAATCCGGTTTCTATTAACAAGTTTTAATTTGGCGAATGAAAGGTCGGGCTAAATGACAGTTTAGTTTAATGACATGCAAATTTGCCAAGGACAAACCGAAATTTGGTGTTAAATTGCGGGAAATCGTGCAAAATCTGTTAGTTTTCTCATTTAGGACCATGTATAACGATAATTGAAATTATCTGATAAATTTAAAAGGATCATACTACATTTTTTAACATATGAGACCACAGATGATACAAAATTTTGTTAATTTAATTAATAAATATTTAGTAGAAATTTAGATATAACTAAGCCTCGGTACAGAAAAACTACAGTGACTTTTGAAAGATCAGAGTGTATATATAGTCTGGTATTATCCATAATCCTGGCTAATTATGCCTCAACTTTTCAAACCTCGGGACTCTCATGGTCCCGAATAGGCCTCGGGACTCTCATGATCCCGACGACAAGGAATAGTTGAGCTACAGACCATATGAATTCTTTATGTCGTATGGCATGAGTAATTTCATATAACTCACGCCATCCTACGGCGGACGTCCGCATCAGCCCAGATCACGCAACTCGTATGTGCTCGTCATGGGTAGGTTACCAGATATTCTCATAAAGTTAAACAGAGGGCCCGCAGTTTGTAATCACTTCTGATAATTTTCTCTCATCTCATCAAGTAATCTCTTTGAGTTTAGTAACTATTTATAAAATAATATCACCCAAACATCGCTATACAAATGATCACCCCTTTGTTAACTCACCAACTACACGTCAGATACTGTCTTTTTGGAAATTATTTGTATAAACTTAAACATCACACAACACATCACAAAAACAAACTATCACAGGATCGTTGGGCCTAAAACTTCATTATTTACGTATAGAACAAAATCAAGGAATTTGGATAGTTACATATCCATTGTTTTAACCCTTTTAAACTATAGTGTTCATTCATGTTGAAGTCACATAATCGTCTCTTGATGATGCTAATACGGTTAGCGAAATGCACATCGAGAAGTTTAAAAAAGTTTGGTGTTTAGTTGTAAACCTCTTTGAGTTTAGTGTTTCACACCAAACTTTCCAATAGAAGAACTGAACTACATTAGTTGTACAAAAAACTCCTTATTGAATCGGTTCCATTATTATGTTGAATCAACTTTGTCCAAATTTTTATTTTACAATAAGTTCTAAACAATTATACACAGACCATTTATGAGAGATTATCATCTTCTTTTCAACTTCGTCAAATAGTGTTCAGCAGTAGGTGCTTATCAATATAATACCAATCCTGATGTATTTTAAAACTCTTCATATAAGTAAAGATTTCGTTCAAAAATTATGCATTAGAGAGGATAAATTATGACCAGAGGGTGCCAGGTTAAGGGAAGATAAAGAATGAGGTAAAACATCCCTGCAGACACAACCATTTTAACCAGACAATAACTGTCTTATAAATTCAAGGGTTGCCAGAGTAGATGACGCCTTCACTGTGCATATTGCTTAATCCTATTTTGTTAACAGAAAGCTGTATTATGTTGTGTTAATCATCCTTCAATAACTACATGTAACAAATAACACCTGTATAATCCCACCACAAGAAACTCAAGATCTTCTTCACGTGTTATTGAGCTTTCAAATAAACGGAGTATAAGGGAATGTATCTCCCTAAATTTAACCAATCAAATTTAATTCTTGAATATTTTACACCAAAAATGTCCATCTAGCATGTATCTAAAATGCAACTATTTCCGAAAAGATCAGAAGGCTCATTTGAATTTTCTTAACAGAGGCAATGTCGTGTTTAATTCAATAGAACCGTCTCATCGTCTTGAATATTTCGATCTATCTGAATTCAGTTTTTGTTGCTTTGACATCTTAGGATATTATTTGAAAATAAAATTAAAAAAAATATAATCATTTATTCCATACGTTTCTGCAAGTTTGGCTTGTTTTGTTACAAAAAAGTTACCTATTTTTATCGTTTCCTGTCAGTGCTAGTCAAAATTACTAGCACTAATTTTTGACGCTATAACACGTTTTAAACGATTCAAGTAACTGAAAAGAAGCTTTGTCGGTTGATAAAATATTGAACAAAAAATTTGGATTGGAAAATTTGATTTGGTTTTGGCCAATATACCATTCACAATATTTTTGCCTGCGTGAAAAATCAGTGTGTAAAAGTTTTTGTACCCTTTGTACATGGCAAGGGTAGAATATTTGCTTTATTAGTGCTCTATGTACAATCCATTGGAAAAATCCAACTTGTCGCGCAACACTTCGAGTACTTCTGGTACTTCCTCTTCAACAAAATATAAAATGTTTTCTTCGGCTCCGGAATCGATTTTTCGCTACTGTTCACATTTTTGAAATTTTTGAACCACACTACTCGTATCCTAAAGTTTTTTTGGGCAAATGTTTTTCGAGCTGGAAGCGGTCTTTCTGAATATCAGTGCCCGAAAATACGCCTAGATCCTTTGAAATTTTGCAGAGGTTCTCCGTAAATAAGAAGCATATCCTGATATTCGTCTATATATTTTTGGTTATAAATCGAACTTAAATGCAGGCACTGAAACACTGATCTAATTTTGCAATTTTGAAAAACAATTTTTGTCTTGGCGATATTGAGACGTTACTACATCCAATCAGGGCTGATGTATGGCATAATTCTTAATTATAAAAAATATGTTTTATCAATGTTCATTAATTTGTAAGTCATTCATTATATAATAACCAATTAATATTTGCCACTAGCTTTTCGATTGGTCATTTAATAATTTTACAATTTTTTTTCTCGAGTACCCTTAGGTTATTGACCCTTGTTGTAAGGAACTTTTTTCTTCAGAATGATGTGAAGAATCTCTGGATACTGTTACAACCTGCGTATGCAAGTGTTAATTTACTATACTATATAATTGCTACATTAATATGTTTAAAGTTAAAAGATAAACAGATTTCCACTTCAGATCAGTTAACTCAGGTAACCGAAAATGGTTAAAAAATAGGGACAGTAACCCATTCAACCAACTTTCTACAAGATAGAAACGAACTTCTTCGAAATTAGCAAAACTTTTAATTTGTAAAAAAAAAGAAAAAATAGCATTATTAATCCACGTTGGGTAAATGGCCAATAAATTCAAAAAGATTTACCATTAAATACCAAATCACTAGTTTTTAACTTGACGGCGAGATTTTTGCTAACCATGTTATTATTATCAGGAGATGATTCAGATGATCAGTATATTGAATATTGTTGAAAGGATAAATTATGCAAACATGGATAGCGAAACGCGTATCAAAAAATTAAGAATAAATGAATTGCTGTTTAATGGTAAATCTCTTTGAGTTTACTGTTTCTTACCAAGGGTTCCAGCATAATAATTGATTAAACGGTCAATGATAAATCAGTAGATAGGATAGTAATGAGTGACTAAATAATTGAAAACTTATGTCTATAATGGAATAAGTATGCCATCACAATTAAAAAGAAATCACGAAATAGAATGTGCCTACTATATTCGTGTTTATTCTGTTCGATTTATTATTTAAATAATGTTAGTGTTTTCGTTTGTTTTTCATTTTTAATTAAACTAAATGTATACTTAATATTATCGTGGTCCCTATCATATGCCAAGAATATTTTGAATTCAAATATGCATTACTTTACTATATTTACGTACTATATTTATGTACTATATTTACGTACTGTAATTAACATAACATATGCTATATTACTTATTTTGTTTTAAATCTACATATGAAAAAAACTGATTAACTTTATACAATTTATTACTACATCGTTACACAATTTTACTGGAATATATATTTTTAGTAGAGTATTGATTTTTTCGTGATATTTTAGGTGTTCTTTAGACATTTGATTAAAAGATAGAAGCTGAGCTTGAAAAAGTGGCAATACTTTATAAGAATTAGATACCGACTAAAATGTTTTCCATACAGATCATGAAAGTAAAAGGTTATCAAACTAGTACTACATATTTTTGCAAAACGTCATAGAAGCCATTTTTTTTCTTATTCCCGCCAAAATTGACATTTGGTTTAGTATTGTTTGGAAAACCATCATGAAAAGATATACCATCGCATAGCGTATATAAATTGTTTAAATTAATTATAAAAAATCTATTCGGATTACGTTCAAATTTATTAAAATATATTCGAATCTATTCGGGCTACGTTTCGCGCATTAGGAAAAATTTATAGTCAACATAATCGACCTGCAGAACTTACTATTCGTAATTCAATTCAAAAATTTGTATCAAATGTTGGTGTTTATTATACTAAGAATCTAGTATGTCAAAACTTAAACATATTACTGAAAACATCAATGCTATAAACCAAAGTGTGAATGAAAATCCAGAACAATCAATTACACGTCGTTTTCAAGAACGTGAGATTTCTTATGGCACTACTTATGAAACAGTTCCATTATTTTATGAAAGAATCATCTTCAGCGATGAAGCCCATATTTGGTTAAATGGCTTCGTAAATAAACAAAATTGTCACATTTGGAGTGAAAAAACCCCTCACGCTACTTTGAAACATCTTTATATACACAAAAACTAACAATTTCGTAATGTTTATGGTATGCGAGTATAATTGGGCCGTACTTATTTGAAAACAAAATTCAATTATTATCAATGGAGAACACTACATAAATATGATTACTAATCATTTTCTGGCATGAATTGGACGATTTTGATCCGGATGACAAATGATTTCAACAAGACAGAGACAAGAAGAAAAGTTTAATGACGGTGTAATCTCAAGAAGTGCTGATGTTACTTGGCCACCAAGATCATGCGATATAACTCCATTGAACTTTTGTCTCTGGGGTTATGTGAAATCATTGACCTTAAAACCAACCTTGATGACCTTAAAACCAACGTTATTCGGGTCACTGGTGAAATAAATGCCCATTTATGTGGCAAAGTGATCAAAAATTGGTATTCCAAAATAATTTTTTTTTTAAATCCAGAGCCGGTCCTTTACATGAAATTATTTTTAAATAAAAAATACCATGGACCAATATTTAAAATAACATAAAAATCACGTTGATATCTTATACCGTTTTTTTTTCCAAATTATAAATATATACCTCTTATTTGATAACCCTTTATAAGTCATGATAAGAATACGATAAATAAAAATAGTAAAAGTCATGATAGTAAAAATAATTGTAAAATTAACGAAGATGATTTTATGCCCACATAGCAATACTCCAGAACACATTGACAAAACTGGAAGAAATGTAACAATAGAGAACTGGAATACGAGTATTTCCCTAGCCAATAGTTTAAACTCTAGTAATAATCGTTTTAGCTGCAGAAATAAAAGGAAAATGTCATCTAATTTTTAGACAAAGGAGAGCAGAAACGTATAAAGTACACTATATGCATTATTCAATTTTCGCAAAGCGATTACTGTATTCTTTTATATTCCTAACAAGTCTAAATCTGTACTACTGCTATCTAACTTTCATCACGATGCTACTATTGACTATGATAACGGTGATGGAAGTAAATACGAAAACGGTTCCTTTAACCTTTCAGGAGTCGCGCACTGTGTGGAAGACCGGTGCATCGGTAAAACAGTGATATAATTATATTTTATATCCCAGCTAGGCCTCTAACATAACACTTATTATATAACACATAACACAATATTTTTGTTTAGTCTACCCCTTCGAGAACTGTAATTTATTATCACCTTTATTTTGTTTAGACCTCTTAGAACCCTTTGAGAACCGTAATCTAGTTTCCCATTAAAATAATCACCAAGAACTGTTTAATTTTATATAAAGTAATGTAACCAGCCCTTCAGGCTCACTTTCTAGTTGATTTTCGTTGTATACGCAGTCATATTAGTTAAATCAAAAGCTCTTTCATGATTGTTAAACTTCGTTTTTGTGAAATAAATGTTTTTTTAAACTAATTTTATGAATCGAATAGATTAACTATATTTTAAATGAACGGGTAAACTCTCGTCTACACATTGCCGCAGTTGCTTTTTGTCTGAGCTTTGTTATATGTGTCACAGACGCATACCGGGTGCCTCATACCGGGTGCGACTGCTAACGCTATGAAATTTCTGTAATACGTGATTTATCTTGGTATCTGAAAAATATATTTTTTTGTAAGTATTTATCTATTATTATATATATATATATATATATATATATATATATATATATATATATATATATATATATATATATATATATATATATATATATATATATATACTGGGCTCACAAGCGAAATTGACTACATCATGACCAACGATAAAACAATATTTACCAATTGTTCTGTCCTTAACAATTTTAATGTTGGAAGTGACCACCGAATTGTACGAGCAAGGGTTCGGATTGACTGTCGAAAAGAGCGCGAAAAAATGGTAAGATCAAAGAAGGGCAAGGTGGATTCTGGAAAACTGCTGGAGAGAGGAAGCGATTTTGAGATTGCTTTGTCAAACCGGTTTGCTGCGTTACAAGATCCAGAGGAGGTGGAAATATCAGTTCAATATGAAGAAATCGCCAACAATGTACTTCAAACGGCTGCTTCAATAGCGCCAGAGGAAAAATGTCTCAAACAAACAAAAATCTCCAGTGAGACCATTGATTTAATGAAGAAACGGCGAGCAATGAGAAATGCAGGTAGTCCTTTTGGCAGGGTCGAGTACACTGAGCTCTGCAAGACTATAAGAAAACGTATCAGAGAGGACCCGCGCCGATTCAATATGCAGCTAGTGCAAAAAACCCTGGAAGAAAACAAAGGAATTAACAAAGCTAAACAGAAGCTGAGAAACAAAAGAACGCAAATATATGCTTTAAAGCGTGAGGATGGCACAGTGTGCAGGGCACGTACCGAAATGTTAGAGATTGTCAGAAGGTTTTATTCCCAGTTATATGAAGATCAGAGCCAGTTAGGGACAGCAATACCCACGGAAGAACAATATATAATACCAGATATCCTAGTGGAGGAAGTAACAAATGCTATAGAATTGATGAAGAACGGCAAGGCTCCAGGAAAGGATAGTGTAACTGTCGAAATGCTAAAAGCTGGTGGTCGGACGTTACATAAAACACTGGCAAAATTATACTCAAAATGCCTCAAAGAACAAAAAGTACCTGACTTATGGAAAAATGCAGAAGTGATCCTTTTACATAAAAAAGGAGCACAGGAAGATTTAAAGATCTATAGTCCAATAAGCCTCCTATCAGTGATGTACAAAGTTTTCATTAAGATAATTTCTAAAAGAGTATTAAAAAAACTGAATGACGCACAACCAAGAGAACAAGCAGGATTCAGAAGTGGATTCAGTACAATGGATCACATCCAGGTTGTACAGCAGGTCATAGAAAGGCACAACGAATACACCATGCCACTGTGCTTGGCTTTTATCGACTACGAAAAAGCATTTAATTCCATCTCAAAGCATGCGATAATGGATGCACTGCTTAGCCAAGGTGTAGAGAGAGCCTATGTAAACCTATTAGAATCGATATATGATGGAGCTACAGCCACAATTCACCTTGATGATCTTGAAGTGGGAATTAATATAGAACGAGGTGTACGGCAGGGTGACGCAATATCGCCTATTCTTTTCTCGGCTGGCCTTGAAGAAGTATTCCGTAAACTGGATTGGGAACAGGATGGGGTAAAGATCAATGGTGCAAACTTAAACCATCTTAGATTTGCAGATGATATTATTCTCATTTCACAAGACCCAGAGAAGCTGCAAAGACGCATACAAGAACTGCAAAGGGCTGGTGAACCATTTGGCTTGAAAATAAACCTGAAAAAGAGTCAGGTTATGTTAAATAACTTCGCTCAGGACAGAAGAATTTCAGTTTTAGGAAGGGATTTAGAGATTGTGGACAGCTTTGTATATCTTGGGCAGAGGATTTCCATGGAGGGGAATACCGCCCGGGAGGTGCAACGGCGTGTTAAATGTGGCTGGCAGGCATTTGGTAGGCTCAACATAGTGTTTAAGAGCAGATTCCCACTTTGCCTGAAAAGAAAAGTATACGATCAGTGCGTTCTACCCGTTATGACATACGGAAGTGAAACCTGGACACTCACATCGCAATCAATTCAAAAACTTCGGGTGGCACAGAGGGGAATGGAAAGATGTATGCTTGGCATTACAAGACGAGACAGAAAGTCCTGCGCATGGATCAGGGAACAAACAAAAGTCTGTGACATCATTGGAAGAGTAAAACAGTTGAAATGGAGATGGGCAGGCCATATAGCGAGGCGATGGGACGACAGATGGACCAAGGCAATCCTGGAGTGGATACCGCTTGATCGCAAACGTCCGCGAAGAAGACCGAAAGCACGATGGACTGATGACATCGTTAAATATATTGGACCCGAGTGGCAGAGGAAAGCCCAGGACCGTGAAGGTTGGAAGCATGCTGAAGAGGCCTTCATCCTGCAGTGGATCGATACGGGCTGATGATATATATATATATATATATATATATATATATATATATATATATATATATATATATATATATATATATATTTATCAATTTATATTTAGATATTGACTACGAAAAAGAGCAAGAAAGGTTATTGAGACTGTTAGAAGAACTACCTAGTAGAGATGAATATGACGACGAGGAGGAATCAGGAGAAGAGGATAATGTTGGAGAAAGATCTGAAGATAGCGACACAGAACAACAATTTGATGAAAAGGAAGATGCAAATAAATGAAATTGAATGAATATTTTATGGGAAGGGATAATAGAACAAAATGGAGCACACATTGTCCTCCGAAAAATGTAAGAACTAGGAAAGAAAATTTAACATTTCACTAAACTAGTCCCAAAGACTGCATTAAGGAAAAACTTCTGTTAAAATATGGGAATGTTTTTTTGATAACGAAATTACAAACAGCATAAAATTAAAATAGAAGCAGAAATAGAGAATTTTAGTCACAGCAGGAACATACATCCAACAAATATGGACGAAATAAGAACACATATTAGTCTATTATATCTTGCACGATTGAGAAAATCAAACCATCTATATACTGAAGACCTCTGGAAGACAGACGAATCTGGAATTGATATATATATATATATATATATATATATATATATATATATATATATATATATATATATATATATATATATATATATATATATACTGCGAGTTTGCGCGCAGGTCTGTAAATGTGTGCCTCAATAGTCTAGTAAATCATCATGAGACTTTTAGCATCAGAGCAATGATTCGAATTTGATTATCAAAATCAGTGTTCTGTGTGCCAAACTTATAGAGCACTTCAAAAAATTTATAGGGCGGAGAAACGTTCAACCGAGCGATGTATTAACCCTCAAGAGAAGCACTTCTGTGCTTCCCGATTCAGGAGCACATGGGCATACATATGGGTATCCATATGTCTTTGATTATTAATATATTTTGATTAAATTATCCAATTTAATATATTTTTTTATTTAAACCTCAATAAGTATGGAAAAAAACTATATCTATACAAATGTTCCAAAAAATAATAGTATTCCTAATATCATAAAAAAATGAGCAAAAATTAAAAAAAAATAAAATAAGGTGTTCTATTCAAACTATCATATCTAGGTGAAATTAATAGATAAAAACCTTCTTCCAACGTCATTTAAAAGGGGACTTAATGTACTTTCAGATATTTACATTACATTACATAATTTACATTACATTACATTACATAATTTAGCTTTATTTTAAAAAATATATTTATTTAGTTAGGTAAAGTTCACTGGTATCTGGCTCTTCAAAAACCAATTTGGTCTCGTTCTCACTCTCTCCGTCGTTGAAAATATCAGCTGGTTCATATAAGGCTTCTACTTCAGACGCACAGCGAGTACCAGAATGCATGTTCATTTTGAGCTAAATAGAAAATGAATGAAGCCGATAAATAAATGTTAAAAACATTAAAAATTAAAGTTTTCAATAAAAATACTAAAGAAATTATAATAGTTATGATTTACGTACCACAAACTGTGTCAAGATCGAAAAAAACACACTAGTTGTGCAAAAAAGATTATTTAACGGTTTTTATTTATTGACAAAACACTGACATAATAACAGCACTGGGTGGGGTATACCGATAGACTAACTTAAGATGGCTATGGTGGAGAATCTGCAGTGGGGATAGTAATTTTTTTCCCCACTCAAAGTCATCCCCGTGACCATTTATAAAGAAAATACGCTTTTAATTCACACTAGGGTATCCCTTATCCGTTGCTTCTCTTGAGGGTTCAATTATATTCCGAATTATCGACAAATTCTAAACGCATTTTACGCTGCTCAATATAAAACAAAAACAAGACAAAAAAGGGTGCGTTCCGAAGAAAATATCGCCGCTGTTGCTACAGTGTTGATGAAAATCCAAATTTATCAATTTGTCGCCGTTCATAGAAAGTTGAGATTTGTTATTCGACTACGTGAATTGTTTAATTTTGAATTTAAATGGTACTGATCTGGATGAGATGTGGTCCGAACAGAACCGGTCCACATGTTAAACAGCCAACGCAACATACGATTTATTGAGATTAACCTGCTAATTGGCCACCAAGGTCATGTGATTTAACGCCTTTAGATTATTTTACTTGAGATTATTTTTCTATGTTAAATCTTTGATTTATACCGATAAACCAGTAACTATTGACGCCTTGTAAGCCAACATAACAGGGATAGTTGTGAATAGAAGACCCCAATTTCTGTGAAAAAGTGGTCGGAAATTAAATTGACAGAATGCGCTTTGTCAGAAGTTGCCCGCGGCGGACATTTGTCTGAAATGGTCTTCAAACATTAATGCTATTGAATGTTATTTTGCATAAAATAAATAGTTTCAAGGCATCTAATTTGGTTGTTCTTTTATTTGAATATAAATTTGAATATCAATCAGACAGATCCATCACCCGTGGATCCCCGTTCGTCTCTTTTCAAGTCGCCACCATTGCGTCGACAGGTATCTCCCGATACCGGCTTCCAGCCTCATTTGGGCTCCAGTTGAACGCAAGGAACGCAATATGGCCTAACCCGGATCGTCTCTCTTCAGCTGCTTTCCGAAGAGATGATTCAATCTCCCGATGATGCTAATATGATTAACAAAACGTGTGTCGAGAACTTTAAAAAGTGATTTAACTCCTTGAGTTTACTGTTTCACACGAAAGGTTTCAAGAAAAGAATTGTTAGTTATATGATTTTGTTTTTCCACGAAATGTATTAAAATTATTATTATTTTAACATATTTACATGTTTATTTCGTGTCACTTTAGACTGTTACAGTATATCAAATAGTTGGGTTTATGTCCTCATGTTTCCAATAAGTCATGGGTTTGTATAATTTTTATTATTCTGTCATTCTAACTATAAAACTAGTTGCATTTGCCAGGTGATTTACGCTGTTGCACGGTTTTTGTTTTTAACCGACAAATACGGCTTTTTCTGTATTTTATTATGCATGATTGTCTGTACTCCGAGGACTAATTTGCATTTTAAGTGATTGATGCTCGCGGCCATTTTTCGTTTGTTTGCTCTATGCGGCGCTATTTTCCGCTGTCCAAAATCTGTTTTAAAATTTTAATCAATTAGATCGTCGTTGTTGTTCGTTTATATAAAACTCAACGTGCATTTAATATATCTCTTTTTTTTGGTTATCAAACCGAATAAATTTATTACCTGTTAACGTTTGGCTAGTTTAAAAACTATCATTATTCAATACCAGTTTTTCCATAAAATCGTACATTAGAATCTGTGTGTGATTCTGAATTTGCATTTCTAAACATTGTTGTTTTGTGTATAAACAATATTATATGGAATTCTATTATCTCAGAATAACTAAACTAATTTTCAGTATGAAAAAAAAATATACCAGGGAGCAAAAAATTACAATATCCACTATGCACATTTGAATTAAATTGAAGATATACTCGCTGTAAAGCATATTTTCATAAAATCTATGTACTTTTTGCCTGATATATATGCTGTTGTTGACCTATATGTCGATATATTCTTCAATTCTGAAAACACTAAACTCGAAGTGATTTACCGCTAAACATCTAATCACTTTATATAACTGCTCGAAACTCGTTTCGCTAACCATGTTAGCATCATCATAAAATAATTCAATCTCATCGAGAAGTTATATAAAGTGATTTGGTTGTTTGATTTGGGTGATTTTAATATTTACTTCACAAGGCGCGAACTAAAATGAGACTTGGAATGACTTGGATGACTTGGAAGACTACATATTTAATTAATTTGCTAACTGCCGTGATGGACCTACTAATTCATTTTTTTTTTGTACCAAATGTATGTGAAATATCTGTATTTTATTATCATTTAAAAAAATCAGGATGGTGAACGCAAAAATTACATAATTAATTTAATAAAATGTCTTGAAGGTACCGTCGGTTTTTAGAAGTTGATGATATTTGTTACATCTTAATTACAAATATCATATACCTACGAGGATTGCTATTTATGTATCCGGTATTGGCAACAATGGTGTAACTAGACGCCATCTGATATATGCATCGTTGACATGTTGACTGTACCATATACGTAGTCAGAACGTTTTGTCAGACGAACGATATTTGTGTTGTTTAGTGATTTGAAAATTTCATCTCAGTCAGAAAATGGAATTAACTCGTAAGAATTTTCGGGCGATTATTTACTAAGATTTTCGATGTGAGTTATTCAACAACAGTGCATCCATCAACTCACTTTCATCAACGACTTTAGGCGAAGAAGCACCATCTAAAACCACTGTATATCACTGGTTTAGTGCATTCAATCGTGAACGAATTTAAAGAAGCTCGTCCAAAATCAGTTATGCCAGAAAACATCGATACTAGTATTAGTACGACAAGTATATACAAGATTTTACAGGAACATTTAGCCGTGAAATAAATTTATGCACGTTGGATTCCGCATAATTTGATAATTGCTCAAAAAAAAGGCTGGTGCTGATTGGTGCAAAGATATGCTCAAAAAATACAATCGTGGTGCATCAAAAGCCGTGTATAACATTTACACGGGTAACAAATCTTAGATCTATGCGTATGAACCCGAAAATTAACAGCAGTCAATTGTATGGGTCTTTCAAAATAAGCCAAACCCAACAAAAGTTCTTCGTGCAAGAAGCACTTCGAAGCAAATAATCGCCTGTTTTCTGGGATATACGGGCATGTATATGGGCACTAACGGTTAATTCTGAATGGTACTTAACCATTTGTTTACCAGAAGTATTTCAAGAAATAATAAAAAAACAACCTGCGACGCAGGATCATTCTTCACCCTGACAACACGAGGTCTTACACATCGGCCCGAACAACTCAGTATTTGACCGGTCAAAACATCGAATTGATGGGTCATCCACCGTACAGTCCCAATGATTTCTTTTTGTGCCTGTTCCTGAAAAATAAACTACGTGGTCAGCGGTTTTTGACGCCAGAAGAAACGGTGGATGCGTTCAAAATGCATATTTATATATACCTCAATCGGAATGGTATATATACCTCGATCGAAATGGAAAGTGCTGTGAAAATTGGTTCTAACGTTTGCAGATCACAGCAGAAAATATTTTGAATAAAAAACCATATTTATTTTTATTTATTATTCTGGTTACATAAATAACAACGCTCGCATTGTTATTTGTTAGTGGGTGCATGAATTTATATGCGCCAAAAATATTGAAATTATTAAAGAACTGAGGAAGTTCAAAAAAAGATTTATACTCTGCGTGAGTACCAAAAGAAGACATATGTCAGAATGTCAGTTTGTGGGTCAGAATATGTCAGTTTGCGATTAATTGACTAAAGTCGTATGAACTCGGATATAAACTTACTGAAGGTCCCAAAACAACCATAACATAATCAACAGATAATGTAAAATGGGTTACTAAAGTAACACTTAAATTACAATATAATAAAGCAACCGTAAACAGATTAAACAGCATTGCAAATTCATATCGATGTTAAGATGGTGGTTGGTGGTATTATAATAGAATTGTTTATTTTGAATTTTTAAAAAGAAACGAAATGAAAAATTTCAATATGAATTGTCAACAAGTGACCAAATTGTGCAATGTTTTGTGACAGAAATTCACAGAATTATTAAATAGTATTTTTATGTTCTCTCACGAAAAGATCCGGTCAGATGTATTGGTCCTAACATGCACCATCTGTTTCCTTTATTTCGCTTATTGTAAAACTTTTGGGCGAGTGAAATTTTCACTTCAGATAAGAGTATAAAATCTTGTTCGAAAAGATATTTTGAGTAAAAGATTAGACAATGTTTTCAATTAGAATTCTGAAATGGTCAAACAGATGGCAAGATAATTAGAAACGTAATTGCATGTACATTAGAAATTCAATGTTGCCATTACATAAGAAAGTCTTCTATAATCCAATATAAAAAATCGAAGACGCTTTTTAAGTCGGTAGGCAACTACATTAGATTTTCAATTATTGTTATATTCCCTTGATATATATATATATATATATATATATATATATATATATATATATATATATATATATATATATGTAAATATTTTATATATTATGCAATATATACTAATTGTATAAATTGCAACATCCATAAAGTGTTCATTTCAATGTATTATATTTTGTAAAATATGGGTACCACAGAAAGAATTAAGCGATTTAAATTTACTAAAGAAACAGATAATAAATACAAAGAAAAAATCAAAGCTAATGTTTTAGAGATTTTTCGTATAATATAAAATGATTAATTTTATTTGACAAACATTTCATCATATCATTGAAATTTTCATTAAGACTTTATTAGACTTCACTGAAAATTACTTTCAACTTCATTAAACTGCCTTATTTTATAGCTGCCTAATTAAGTTTTCCAAAATAAATCAAATAGTTTGTATCAAAACCTATTTTACAATATATTTAAAATATTCATATAATTTTATTGATTTTGTACAATTTAATGACTGTCTTTTCCTAGACATAACATAAACAAAATAAAGATTAATATATTAGTAGAGACAGCTGTCTGTTTATGCAATGTCACTTCGCCGATGTTAAGCATCCCTAAACGCTGCTCTTTCAAGCCAGCCCACATCTTGATAGGCTAATTATTGTCGAAAAGAGTACTCAAGTCCCGATCTTATTTTAGATAGAAAATGTTCAAAGGTATCCGGAAAATTATGCACGCTTGCATATTTGCAAATCTTGGTCGATAAGGAATTTCCTTCGAATGAATTCATGCAAGATTTCCACTTAATTTAGTTCGCGTTTAAGCATTTTCGGGTTAATTTACGATTGAAGTATTCGTTGGCCCACCGTTACGAATGAAAAGTACATAACGATCAAACTGAAACTTTTAACATATTACGCGTATTTTGACTGTGGATTATTTAAACAGATAAGTCTTATAAAGAATTAACCAATAGCAAAGGTATAATTCTAAAATGTTATAGAGACCTTATTCAAAATATACCAAATGTTAATTATCACAGGTCGACATGATTTTTGTAACATTGATGGAAATCCCCTTTTTGCGTTTTATTTAGACAGTTATTAAAACGTCTTTTCACAGAAAGGGCCTAGCAGGTCCCATTTCCAAGTACTTGCTTCTCATTTGTATGATGGCGTCATTGAAATTATTTATACCTGACTTTGGAGTACAAAGGTAAAGAGTACTTTTGTACAAAATTTTGATGTTTTTGTGTCTATGAGACAGTAAAACTAAAAAAATAAGGCAACAAAAAAACATTACACTAAGAAAGATTGGCCTCATTGAACTTATTCAATAAATTAATTAGAAAACATAAGTTCAGAAAATTATTGAAAGAATCTTCGATTTTCAAAAGGATCAGAAGACAAGTGAATTCATGGTAATACAATTTGATGCCCAGTTAAGAAGAGGGCTAGATAAAATTTTGAAAAAAGTGGACATTAAAGTTGTGTACAAACCATACAATAAATTAAGAGAAGTCCTGGGTAATCCAAGATCCTGTTTTTCATTACTCTTTCGCACATATAGCGTGGTATATTATCAATGGTGACCTGAACGTTTAGTTTTAGATCAAAAATTTCCAGTTGACATTACCATTTCGTGAAATAACTCGTTCAGGAAACTTTTCTTGTAATAAATTAATTGTCTGGCGGGATGTGTGACAAGTCGCACCATCCTTTTGAAAAAAAGCATAATTGTATTTACAAAAATAAGGCTCCTATCACTCATATAGCACAAGGACAGCACTAAACTTTCTAAGGATGAAGACGTTGATTCTGAATCAATTGAAGATTATCATCGGCCCAAATCCTGTTTTGCCATAAAAAAAAAGAGCATTTCTACTGAATAATCAAGAAAAATAATTCTAATTAGAATTTTATTTGGAGCCTATTTATGTCTTTTAAAGTGTAATAACAATTAAATGTAAACAGAGAAAATTTAGGTGAAATTGTTATACATTTAAATCATCTTTTCAGTAAACATACACCACAAAATATTGCCAGAGGTTATTTTCATACAGTAACATCGATTCTCAAAATAAATTTAATTATTTCGTGTAAGAATCAGCTTTAATTATAAATTTAGAGCCATCTGTGCCGACAATGAAACTTTTACAATTAAGTGGGGCCTAGACTTGATTGTAACTTGGTCACAGATTTCAACTTATGATTATGCCATGAAATTGTAAGTTATAGAAATACTGTGAAGGTGTAACTTCTCTAGAATTTAATTAAAGTTTGTCAGAGTAAATTGTTCTGGCGGAGTTTCGTAAACAAAAAGGTACTTCTGGAACGGTAAGCTTTCCACTTGGGAAGGTTTCACAGATAGCATTAATATCAACATTAAAAAATACGATTTTTATATACATTTATTCATATATATATATATATATATATATATATATATATATATATATATATATATATATATATATATATATATATATATATATATATATATATATTCGAGAGAAAACGCGCCGACTCAACATGCAGCTAGTGCACAACATGCAGCTAGTAAACAACAAACAAAACAGGGGAATTAACAAAGTCGTCAGGATGGTACAGTGTGCACGGAACGGATGGAGATGTTAGAGGTTGTCCGAACATTTTATCCAAAGTTATATGAGAATCAGAACCAGGCAGAACCTGGATATCCTGGTGGAGAAAGTGACAAATGCTATAGATTCGATGAAAAATGGCAAGGCCCCAGGAAAGAATAGTATAACAGTATAGATGTTAAAAGCTGGTGGTCGGACTTTACATAAAACTGTAGCAAAATTATACTCAAAATGCCTCAAAAAACAAGAAGTACCCAACTTATGGAAACATGAGGAAGTGATTCTTTTACATAAAAAAGGAACACGAGAAGATTTAAATAACGTCCAATAAGCCTCCTATTAGTGGTGTACAAAGTTTTCACCAAGATAATATCCAAAAGAATACTAAGAAAACTTAATGCCGCACAACTAAGAGAACAAGCAGGATTCAGAAGTGGATTCAATACAATGTATCACATCCAGGTTCGACAGCAAGTCTTAGAAAGACAGAACGAATACACTATGCCAGTGTGCTTGGCTTTTATTGATAGTGAAAAAGCGTTTGATTCGTTCTCAAAGCAGGCCATCATGGATGCATTGCTTAATCAAGGTGTAGAGAAAGCCTATGTAAATTTACTAGGATGGATATATGATAAAGCTACAGCGATAGTTCACCTTGACGATCTTGAGGTTAGAATAAATGTAGAGCGGGGCATACGGTAGGGTGTCGCAATATCGCCTCTTCTTTTCTCAGCCTGCCTGGAAGAAGTGTTCCGTAATCTGGATTGGGAGCAGGATGGAATAAAGATCAATTATGCATATGTAAACCATCTTAGATTCGCAGATGATATCGTTCTTCTTTCACAAGACTCAAGAGCTGCAAAGGGCTGGAGAAGGGTTTGAAAATAAACCAGAAGAAGAGTCAGTTCATGATTTCTATTTTAGGACCAGATGTGGAAGTTGTGAATCACTATATATATATTTTCGGCAGAGGGTTTCAATGGAAGGGGATACCGTCCGGGAGGTGGAATGACGCCTTAAATGTGTCTGGCAGGCATTTAGCAGAGATTTCAACATAGTGCTTAAAAGGAAACTACCACTTTGCCTGAAAAGAAAAGGCGTGGCCTGCCCGTTATAACCTACGGAAGTGAGACCTGGACACTCAAATCACAGTCAGTTCAAAAAATTCGGATAGCACAGAGGGGAATGGAAAGATGTATGCTTGGCATTACTAGACGGGATAGAAAAATCTGCACATGGATCAGAGAACAAACAAAAGTGAGTGACATCATTGGAAGAATAAAGCAATTGAAATATAAGTGGGTAGGCCATGTAGCGAGACATGAGACGAAAGATGGACCAAGACGGTCCTGGATCGGATACCGCTTGATCGCAAAGGTCCACGGAGAAGACCGACAACACAATGGACTGATGATATCATTAAGTATATTGGACTCGAATGGCAGACAAAATCTCAGAACGGCGAGAGTTGGAAGCATGCTGAAGAGGCCTTCATCCTCCGGTGGATTGATGATGATATCTGATGATATATATATATATATATATATATATATATATATATATATATATATATATATATATATATATATATATATATATATATATATAAATAACAAAAATCTTTCATCCATACTTCTACATACCTCTGTTCGTTTCAAACGTGCTTAAATGTTTACTACCCATCCCTTCAACTGGGGGAAACAAACAGTAGTCAGGAGTTATACACCCCCGACCGTTGGGTTACACAATCTCATGTGGAATGCACAACTCCGCCGTAAAGAGCGAAAATATGAGTTGTTTGATTGTGGAAAGGGACTCCTTATTCTTGGCGAGAGAGCATATGTCCGTACCCTGATGAGTCTAACCACCAACAGACGAAACATGTGCCCTTCAATGTAAGGGATGGGTGGGGCTTCCTCCCGGTCAAGCAACTAACCACTGTTCATTATGGCGGAGACGCAGGTTGTGCGTTCCACATGAGATTGTAGAACCTAACGGTCGGGGGTGTAAAAATATGTAAAATAAGTTGCAAAATATTTAGTGATGTAGAAATCTAGTCGGTCACTGACCATTATGAATGTTTCTCAACGACATTGTCTCTTGAGGTTTCATATCCATGAAACATAAGACATAACATTTTTTTATGAGGCTCTGCAACTTAGTCAGTTTCTTCAACAACATTATTTGCTTCTATTTTCATAGTTAACAGTAAGTCCGTTTTTAGTTTATTACTCTTGAGGAGTTTAGCATTAATTCCTTCCAATTGGTCGACGATAATTTACCGACACTACTTGCGTGGTCAGTTTTCTTCCCATATTATAGCCAATGTCTAATACTCCAAAATGTTCTCTTATTGAATGGATGGTTATATTATATCTATTATTATTTCTCATTTAATGTTTCTGTCCGTTGTCCATAATATTCTCTCCATTGTTGACCTATCGTTTCCTCCGCAAATGTGAGTACTGGCCCCTATGTAAACGCATGTTTTCTATATTCGAGCTCTATTTCTGATGTCATATATGTGTTGCTTCAGATTATATGTCTTAGGTAGCCTGATATTCTGACAACTTTGTTAGCCTGCGAACACACCACGTTAGATTCGGTATTCACTTACACTATAGATGATTTCATTCACCGACCTATATTTAGCCGATATAAATAAGCCCAGACAAGAAAAGAGACAATTATTTTATGAAATGCAGAGGTTGCTAAACATGTTAGCGAACAACGAAAAAGTATTTACTGTAGGAGTCTTTAACTCCAAAATTAGTAATAATATAATACCAGATGCTATGCAACGTTTCAACGAAAATTACTATATAGACAAAATTAATTGCATATAATAAATGCAATTAACTTTAATCACAAACACGAGAAACCAAAGAACGATTATAGACTTATTAATCACGAATAAACAATTGTTGATATCCACGCTTTGTAATCTTCTATGTGAAGTCAACCAAAGCATCAAATAATGTTTCTGCATTAAATATTCAATCGTTAAAAGAAAAAAGCACTAAAGATATGTTACCAACACGGACTTGGAGGAAAAATGCCTTCTAATACAATTACGAGTTAGGTTGTGAGTCTAGGAAAAATTTAAACTGAGCATAACTACTACAACAACCGCAGTCACAGGAACAAAATAAATAAAACTAAACGGAAAGCGTATTGAAAAAAAATATTTCACCGCCGAGGTCAAAGAACTTTAACTGCGATGGATGCTTATTTAAGATATAATAGTATGAGAGATACAAAGAAGTAAAAATTCAACCAACAGCGGAATGCAACAGCTGAAGGAAAATTGCTGAAAGTTTCAAAAACAAGGACTATGATCTATACGCGGTCAAAGAAGAAAATCAAACATGTTAAAAGAGAGGCAAATACCTATCAATGCAGACGTACACGTGAATACAATAGATCGAGAAATCTGTAAAACGCATCAAAATCGTCTACAAGAACTATTAAAAGAAAATCGGGAAGGAAACCAAGAAAACACAGAAGACAACTCCACATTAAAAAGTGATAACAACCCCACAAAATATAGAGGAGTCGCCCTGAGCTCTACTCTAACAGTACTAACGAAATATTTTTCAAACAGAATCACTAATACAATACTTATGACGAAAGAGCAGCAGGGATTCTGTAGAAACATATGAACAACGTACACTTTTAGGATTGTGTGAAATTTGTCCCTTCAAACATGCAATAGAATCTATGGTAAAAAATGTATCGAATTAAATTTTATCCAAAATTATTATTGAATCCTCCTCTCAAGGGTAGAACACTGTATTTATCAAATCATTTTGAATTAAACTTGATTCACAGATTTTAAATATATTTTCTTTGCAATTTTTTGTCATCCTTTTATCGCAGGAATATTCGAAGAACATATTGAAACGCAGATTACAAAAGATGGAAAAAAATAATTTACTAACAGAATAAGCCACATACCCAATGTTGCAGGCAAAATACAAGATATCATTATGACTTCAATAAACAAGAAAGGAAATTTCATTATCTCTTTTCGTGATAAAAATGGGCAATTTCGTGCCATTTTCTGTGCGCGATTATTTTCTTCTTTATTGTGCTTTCGATACAGACAATTCAAAAAGCACGGAAGTCCCGAATGATTATACGTAATGAGCTCCGACAACTGCTTACTGAATAACTTACCTCAAAATGGTATGTTTTGTTGCTTTTAATGTTTTCTTGTTAGCGTTCGACCATCGTAGCTCGTTCGAAAGTAGAAATGTACGCGTCATTACCTAAACGATAAAATTTCGTGACGCTTATACTAATTTACCCGAGTAAATAAAGATTGAAACATCGGTTCTTGTATAGAAAAGTTTTTATGATAGTAAAAACGGTCTACTTCAAACTTTATATTACAGCCTTAAAAGTTGATCTACTAGTTTGGAAACCACAATACATCACTCAAACTGGAACAGCAAATTTATGATCTCGTCGGATAATAAATCCATATTGCCATTTTTTATGTCAGAAAATGTTAATAACAGTATATCATTTTTGAGATATAGTTTTCTCTTCAAAAAGATAATAAATCTAAGCTAAAGGATTGAATGATGTTATATTATTTTTGGAATCGTTATTTTCGGAGTAGCTTTAATCAGGATTTCCGTTAATGTCCTAAAAATTGTTCGTGCAAAACGTTAGCTCAAATAACATTAAAAATTATGAAGGGGATGATCTTTTTAATGGTAGTTTTATCTTAAGAATGAATAATATTTGGCAAGGCTCTATTTGGCACTTAACGCACCGTTGTCACATACAACGAATAAGTAAATGCAGACAAATAAAACTATTATTAGCAAAAATACAGATATAGCCGAAACAACAGAGAGGAAAACCAAGGCAAACATGGAATAAAATTTGTAATATGGGTAGCATATTCCAAACAAGCATATCGTTGACGAAAAGAGGAAGCAGCAAGAGACTGAAATACAAGGACAAGGTTTATACAGTAAGACCCCGCTTAATACTGCTCCAATTAACACAGTTTCTGTATTGCAGTACAGTACTGGAATTTCCTGATATCCAACGCGGTATTGGGATTCCAAGAAATTGCGTTCGATTTTATTGCTTTGATACACGATACACGCAGTCTAGCGGCGCGTATCATAGCAGTAGAATGCAAGTTTGCTTCAATATATATATATATATATATATATATATATATATATATATATATATATATATATATATATATATATATATATATATATATACATATATATATATATATATATATATATATATATATATATATATATATATATAAATATATATATATTTTTTCAATCTGTGCTTTTAATGAAGAATCACAATATTTCGCCAAAAAATACCATAGAATTTTCGGTGATTGTCCGCAACAACTCCCGCTGAAGTTCACTAAAATAAAGAAAAACTTTGAAAAGTGAAAAACTAAGTCGAAAAGTGTAAGTCAAAAATGAAAATCTTAGCGTGTTATACACGACATGTACAAGGTAACACCCTATCAAAGCACAAAGTCATGGATGTTTGAACACATAAAGACATGATAATGCAAGTTTCACGCGGAGAGGATTGAGTTCGTCTCGAGCCTTCAAGAAATATGCATTTTTCTATAGAAATATGCACTTTAACTTTAACCGATAAACGAAATTTTGTCTCGCCAGAATTAGTAAATAACATGAGTCAGCATCATTTAACTGGGATTTTCAATATATTATTTATATACAAGCCGGTGCATTTATATTTCGTTTTATTCCATATATAAATAGTTTCTTGTCCTTTTGTAGTTTACTAGTATGTCGCTCTGTGTATGTGCTAATTAAGATGTATTTTACATCTATGGTACTTGGAGAAAATTCACTGTGACATAAAATCTGTAAAAGTCGTAACCATAGTTTCAGGAAAGAGTCGGATGTTTGGAATAGAGAGCATTCAAATCAATTACAAAAACATTGAAGAAACCAAAATCGACTGACTAAAATCTTACACAAGAGGAGACTACATTAAAACTACAAGTTATGTCTGAATGATTGTGGCGTATTCATATATATTTTTTTCATCTTTTGGGTTTCTCGCCACTATCTAAAACTCAGAAAATATTAAAAATATCTGTTCTTATGTAAATAAGATTGATATTTTTTGAGTTTTAGATCGTGGCAAAAAACCCAAAAAAAAAGAAAAAAAAACTACAAGTTACTCACTCAGCTGTGTCTATATCATTTTACCAACATTGAGAAAAATTTTAGATGAATTCCATGTAACTTAATCCCTAAGAACGAAAAAATTAAATGAGGAGACGAAACTCAATACTACACTGTATTTCCTGAAGCGATTTTTCTGAATATTATCTATACACCATCATTACATTTTGGGTTATTGCAAAATAACCCAAAACGTAAAAAAAAAGTTAATACTTATACAAACGAAAAATACCGCTGAGCATTTTATTGAATATGCAGCGGGTGATTTATCAATTAGTTCATCCTGGCTAGACTTTTCCTGATTTTCAATATATTATTTATATACAAGCTGGTGCATTTATATTTCGTTTTATTCCATATATAAATAGTTTCTTGTCCTTTTGTAGTTTACTAGTATGTCGCTCTGTGTATGTGCTAATTAAGATGTATTTTACATCTATGATACTTGGAGAAAATTCACTGTGACATATAAAATCTGTAAAAGTCGTAAACATAGTTTCAGGAAAGAGTCGGATGTTTCGAATAGAGAGCAGTCAAATCAATTACAAAAACATTGAAGAAACCAAAATCGACTGACTAAAATCTTACACAAGAGGAGACTACATTAAAACTACAAGTTATGTTGAATGATTGTGGCGTATTCATATATATTTTTTTCATTTTTTGGGTTTCTCGCCACTATCTAAAACTCAAAAAATATTAAAAATATCTGTTCTTATGTAAATAAGATTGATATTTTTTGAGTTTTAGATCGTGGCAAAAAAACCCAAAAAAAAGAAAAAAAACTACAAGTTACTCACTCAGCTGTGTCTATATCATTTTACCAACATTGAGAAAAATTTTAGATGAATTCCATGTAACTTAATCCCTAAGAACGAAAAAATTAAATGAGGAGACGAAACTCAATACTACACTGTATTTCCTGAAGCGATTTTTCTGAATATTATCTATACACCATCATTACATTTTGGGTTATTGCAAAATAACCCAAAACGTAAAAAAAAAGTTAATACTTATACAAACGAAAAATACCGCTGAGCATTTTATTGAATATGCAGCGGGTGATTTATCAATTAGTTCATCCTGGCTAGACTTTTCCTGATTTTCAATATATTATTTATATACAAGCTGGTGCATTTATATTTCGTTTTATTCCATATATAAATAGTTTCTTGTCCTTTTGTAGTTTACTAGTATGTCGCTCTGTGTATGTGCTAATTAAGATGTATTTTACATCTATGATACTTGGAGAAAATTCACTGTGACATATAAAATCTGTAAAAGTCGTAAACATAGTTTCAGGAAAGAGTCGGATGTTTCGAATAGAGAGCAGTCAAATCAATTACAAAAACATTGAAGAAACCAAAATCGACTGACTAAAATCTTACACAAGAGGAGACTACATTAAAACTACAAGTTATGTTGAATGATTGTGGCGTATTCATATATATTTTTTTCATTTTTTGGGTTTCTCGCCACTATCTAAAACTCAAAAAATATTAAAAATATCTGTTCTTATGTAAATAAGATTGATATTTTTTGAGTTTTAGATCGTGGCAAAAAAACCCAAAAAAAAGAAAAAAAACTACAAGTTACTCACTCAGCTGTGTCTATATCATTTTACCAACATTGAGAAAAATTTTAGATGAATTCCATGTAACTTAATCCCTAAGAACGAAAAAATTAAATGAGGAGACGAAACTCAATACTACACTGTATTTCCTGAAGCGATTTTTCTGAATATTATCTATACACCATCATTACATTTTGGGTTATTGCAAAATAACCCAAAACGTAAAAAAAAGTTAATACTTATACAAACGAAAAATACCGCTGAGCATTTTATTGAATATGCAGCGGGTGATTTATCAATTAGTTCATCCTGGCTAGACTTTTCCTGGGGATATCGGTTAACAATATCCTATATATTTGAACGATGCATTTTAGTAAATACTGCAATATTCTTATACTACAGTGGAATCACAAGATGTCATAAAAGCTATTATTTGTTTAGCATTAGCTGTTTTATTGTTTGTGGTTCGACATAATATAGCTTAAAGTATTTATTACAATTTTCAGAACATGCATTTAAGAAAAATTATATTTTTTGTGATAGAAATATGAGAGTAAATTTTAAATACGGCCATTTTTCACAGTAGTTGAAAACAGTCACTTTGCTATTAACCAAATACGATTCGTCATGTTGAGCAGACTTGTTAAATTTGCTATCTGCTCTATCTGTTATACTGGACATGCGAGGGTCGTTCCAAGGGATCTCGGCTTTGCAAATAAAATACAAGACTTTTAAGCTTTTTATTTTTCAACGTAGTCAGACCAACGACGCTTCAACTTTAATATCCTTCGAATAGGGCGATTTCTTCAACTCTGGAGAATATGTGGTGGTATCAATTCTCACCTCATCATTTGAAGTGAATCTTTGTCCAGCAAGCCATATATTCAGGTTTGAAAAGAAAAGGTGATCGCATGGAACCAAATTCCTCAAATTCGGATCATGTAGAAATACTTTGAAGGGTAGGTTATGGAGTTTTGCAGCAACAACCCGAGACATGCGTTCAAGAAGACTATCGTGATGATGATTGTGACCAGATATCTGAATAACATCCTTCAATTAGACCATTAGTGAAGCATATTACTTTTCGGTTATGGGAGAATCCGAGTAAGCCGTAGCCATAAATTTCATAAAGATGGAATTATATTCAAATTCGTCTTTGATCGACTGTTCACAAACCATCAAGCGGAAAGCTTATCCATACACTAAAAATAATTTAAAAAATGGCGAACATAAATTTGGCAGCCCACTTTTTTATCATGGGAAACGAAATGGAAAATTAATTTCCTTTAATATGGAATTAATTTTTGTTTTGCATATCCGACGGGGTTAAACCACATAAAACAAGGTACACTTTAACTGCTTGAACGTTACTTCTATCCATTTCTCAGAAAATGACAAAATTTGTTGATCAATTCTTCTATTGAAACCTTCGGTATGAAACACTAAACTCCAAGAGATTTACCACTAAACACCAAATGGCTTTTTGAAACTTCTCGACGTACGTTTCGCTAACCATGTTAGCATCATCAGGAGATGATATAATCTATTAATCTATTTAATATATTAAGAGAAGTTCTGAGTAATCCAAAGAATAAAGTCAACATGAAAAGTCGGGAATATACGAAATTAGTTGTCAAGATTGTGATCAAAGGTACATTGAGCAAGCAAAAAGATCCATATTGACCAGATTTAAAGAACACATTGCCCACATAAGATATGGGGAAATGAAAAATCTTGGGTTGCCCAATATGTAATCGAACGTGACCACAATATAGATATTAGATAATTTAAAACTGGTAAATAGTGTAAACAACAGTAGGACTTTGGATGCATATGAAAGAATTCAAATATAAAAATGTAAGAAAATCATGAGCCGGGATAAGGGACCTATTCCCATCAGTCAACTTTTTCAATTATTAATGTAAGGCTCAGTAAACTTCACGGTTCATGATTTGTATACGCTTCATTAGATAGGGTTATTATATAAATAAAACATAGTTTAGTTTTAGAATTAGATTAAATCATCTCCTGATGATGCTAACATAATTAGCGAAAGGTGCGTCGAGAAGTTTCAAAAAGTGATTTGGTGTTTAGTGCTATATCTTTTCGAGTTTAAAATTTGGTGACTCTTACCCGATCGCCATAAAAAGGCACCTGCGTCTGAAACTTCTAACTTCTCATTCTTCGTCTTCTCATTTGGTCATATCTGCACCATCTCTACCGAAAACTTTTCGAACGGCTGTCATATTATAAAAGCAGACAATAACAATTGTATATATTTCCAACCTTAAATACAAGTTCTAAAACCTTGTTAACTTTTAGTTGACTCGTTGGATCAATTGAAACTTGAAATTTTCAACACATTTCAGTATAAGCGTTAGCTTTCTATTGATTAACGATGAGTTTCCATAAAGGATCTCTCTTATACTAACATTTATTTATTTAAGAAAATGTTCCATAAATCCGTTAGTGATGGATTAAATAGCAACCCCCGATCAACTTACGTTTTATAGGACAAGGAAAAATATGTTATCGGATTAATCCCCTTTAAAATTTATAGATAAGAAAGATATATAAAGTAAATCATAGCTGGAACGGGTAAATCTTTTTATCCTTTTTTGAAGATTTATGAAAGCAAAGAGCAGCAAATTTGATTAACAGGGTTTGTTTAGGCACGGAAAAAATCTCCAAGGGATTTTTTTCCTTCGGCAAAAGATGCTCTGCGTTTAAAAAATATATTAATGCGACTTTTATTCTGTCGTAATTTATGTTACTGAGCAGATTGGACTGATAAGAAATAGGATTCCGGTAAGCTGGGGAACGTTACGGAAATTGAATGGAATTATGGAAAGTGAATATGCAGGCTGGTATGATATTTTGGTTGATAAGTGACTGTTTCTGGGGGTGTTAGGACAGTTCAGATATCCCTACGGATTTGCCCTAAATTATTTAAATAGGTCTCTTTTGTTAGTGTGTGATTTGATGTGTTTTTCACATTGTTGTTATTTATTTTAATTAGCAAGGAAAACTATAATAAAGGAAACTAAACTGTTTTGAATAAAAGCGATGCTTTACTAATAAATGCAATCAGTACATCAAATAATTTACATTATGCATTATAATGTTTTCACAATGTTGACTAAATCATTGGTATCTATTTGGGGTGTCTAGTTTTCTAGAGCAAAGTATATTATCAGAGAACTTCATCTTTTCAATAAAGAAATAATCTGCGCGGTACAAAGCAACACTATAAAAAATGGGAGAGCTTAAACCAGGAATGACACAAAAAACTGGAAGTATCGGATTAATGTCAAATTATATTCTTTTAAGAAACATTGAAGACAAATATTCTTCACTAAAAATGTAATTTAATTATTTAGTAAGTGCCATATTGTTCTATGGCTTTCCTCCATCTCATTGGTAGCTGCATAATCCAGCGCCCCATAAATGTTCTGGGTTGTATGATCAGTTGGATGAACACCAACTAGTTAAATTAAGGACTGACAAAGCAGTTTTCTATGGAATTAAAACAAACATCTAAAGGAGTATGCAAAAAAAAGAAAAATAGAAAAGCAAACCTACTATACAAACAAAAAGTAAAGAAAATGGTATATTTATATTCCAAATGAAAACAAAACAATTATAATATTTAGTGCTTTTCAGGATTTTGGTACATTCATCTATTGATTGAACATATTCATTTGATAGGGTATGTTTAAATATAGGTTAGAAATTTATTATAGCCATTTGGGAAATCTCTGGCTGGTCATGCATTAGAGTTAGTTAGCTGCAAGATTTATTTATATTTGCAAATATTATTAAATCAAGAGTCTAATGTGGTGGTTTGTAAAATATGTAAGGCGAAAAATCGCCATCGTTTTAGAAATAGTGAAAACATTAATTAAAGCAATAATGTAGTGAGTGGATTTTAAAAAAAATATCGTTAATAGAGTTTAGTGTGATCCTTTGAAGAATCTATGTGGTTTTAAAAGTACTGTAAACTTCAATAAATGCAATCAAACAAATATGTATATCATTTTGGGTGATTGTTTTATTCTGAATTGATTATTAATGGTATTTACATATTATAATCTATTGTAATATATTACCCATATTATCCTAGTTGGGGGAAGTTTTGTGTATATTTAACAGTGTATTTTTATTGAAATAAAATTAGTGATTTAAACAGTATGTATGCGTTTTTTTTTAATTATGATTTATATTGTTTTTTTTTTGCTAAAAAAATAATTACAAAACTAGAAAATATCTTTGGGTTACTCAATATTTAACATTTTTCTTCAGTGAGTGTTGGATCTTCGCTTCTCCGATGTGTCCACATGAGTAGTGCTAATGCATGTTTACAACCACCTGTTATCAAATATATACAAAAGATTACTATTTATAACATTATATATTTTTTTTGTTTGTGTATTTATTACCTGCTGAAGCTGCACAATCGTGACATTGAGTGTCTTGGACTTTTTTTAATTTCTCATTAATAATCAAGGTAAGTGTATAAACTTTACTCCGGACTTTATGTTCTAGACATACAAGTCCTTTTATCGTGTAAATACCATTTTTGCGATTAAGTTGAACAAAACCTATAGCCTTGTCACCGTAATTTTCTCGTGACACCCTACAAATAGTTTAATTTTATTTAATAAAAATATTTGGTTTCTTATTTACATTTACATTATTATTATTCTTTAAAAAACTTACATTGATGCTTGAGCACCTCGAACTTCAGCTGAGTTGAACCGAATGTCCTTTTTCAGAAAATCAGTGATCATAAAAATATCCACAGCAGGTATATTATCAGAATTAGCCTTTTGAACCCTTTGTCACCCATTACTGAACTAAATTAGTAATCAACAATATTTTATTTTGCACTTAACCAACAATAATTTGGACAGTATATATACGAATAGAAGCCGTTGACAGTACTGTCGTGAAAACACTGATATTCTAACGTCACAAACATAGCAGCCAATCGCGGCGCGTTCGTAGTCACGTGATTTTTTAAAAATGTTATACATTTTCATTCATTTATAATTAATTGTAACAAGTTTTTAAACAGTTTTTCGCATCGATTATTAATATTATTTATGATAAAGTTTTAAAATAAATTAAAAAAAATACGTTAATTATTTTTTATTCAAAAACCCCTTCCAACCCCTTCCAACCCCACCAAATATCCGGGCATCTCCGCGCTTACACCATGATCTCTTATACTCGACATTATTATACACAATCCATGTTTCAACTATAATCATCAATTGTCATCCTCAACTTTAAAGATGAATCGATCTGTTGTGCTTCAATAGAACTAACTGAAATTCGGTCTATCAAATTTTCTCCGTTAAATCATGCCTCACCCATATAGCGACCTTGCTGACCATTCCAGATGTAATCACCTTGATACTGTTGACTGGTTGATTCCATAAATTCCCCCGGTCGCTCAAGTTTCTTTGCCGATCACTATCAATTAGCGCCAATATTTCGTTAACATCAGCCTCGACTGGTCTCCCTAAATTTAAGGTCCGCATCGCTAGATCTAAAATCGTTATCACGAAATTTCTGAATTGTTTACGGCACGTAAAATTGTCAACGGTACCTGACTATAAGCAGCATATACGTTTTTTTGTGATCTGCGAAGCATTCTTGCCCTTTCGGAAATAAAAAAAAATATATGTCGAAAATGATCGTTATATTCTCTTGTTAATGTTTAAAAAAATAATAAAAACAGAACCAAGTAATTCAATTTTTTATATATTAGTATTCTTTACAAGTATTCGTTTCAACTATTCGTTGAAATTCCTTCTGTCAACATTTTACAGGAAAAATAGATCAGACTTTGCTTTGGCGATAAAATGTCATCAAGCACCAAAAAAGAGACGAACTTTTGCATCAACTTAATACATACACTTACAAAAAGTATTCGATTCCAAAACGAGTGTGAGTTTACTCGTACATGAATCTCTATGCTTTACGCTCAATACACTATTCCATGTCTTGTTCAGTCTTTCTCTTGGCATTTTCCCACCTCTTTCTGTTTACAACGTTAATATGGAATATTCCTAGGCGCTATTCTTACGATATGATTTTAGTAATTTAGTTCTATACCCTCCATGGATAATTCCATCTCCAACGTTTCCTTCAAGGTTTTGCTTTTATTTCTATCTTTTCTTATTAGATTTCTAATCGCTTTTATGTGTTTAATTCCTATCGGTTACACTTTACTTTTGTATTGTTCTGTGCATCCAAATTTCGCTACGGTGGTGATTTAGGGATTGTTAAATTATCCACTTCTTCCATGTTATTTGTTATTATTTTCTGTATACTATTTTTTTTTCTTTATATATTCATTTATTCTGCCATCTTTATGGATCTTTACTTCCAGGTAATTAAATTTATTTTCTGGTTTTACTATTTAATTTAATCAGCTCAGATTAATCTTACTTTCCTATTATCATAGTTTTTATTTTTTCTATTTTTAATTCTATTTTCTAGTTTCTATTTTGTTCTTTGTTCTAGTTCAAAAGTTTCTATTTTGTAAGACATTATTCCACAGATTTCTTTATGATTTTTTTTGCAAACATTACCAAATCATCTGTGAAACTGTATTGACTTGTAGTTACTTCCATGCATGCGTACCCTATTAAAATTTTTGTTACTCTCTCTTTTATTCCTTTCATTATTATCCATTAATTAATATATTAATTAATTAATAATTAATTAATATATTGAATGTCGGGCCCGGTAAAAGAACTATACACTTTTTCAAAATTAAACGTTATACAATTTTAAATAATAAAATTTTGATAATAAATATTTTATAATTACTACCTAATAATATTTAGAGTTACTGCGTCACTGTATTCAATTTACAGCTGGATAATCTATAAGATTATCCAAATATATATATATATATATATATATATATATATATATATATATATATATATATATATATATATATATATATATATATATATATATATATAAGATATAAGATATAAGAATATCGGAATAGATCGGAAGAGAACGGAAGGCCGTTCCGCATATAACGAAACTAGATCAGACTTAGTACTAAGTTAAACTGATTAAATAATTGTACTTATGTATGAAGACTTTCTGAGCAACAATTGTTTAGAATATAAAAAAAAATATAGTATTTTAACAACAAAATCGTCGAAAGAGAAACGTCGAAGAGAGGTATATAATTTTTTTTTTGTTATATTGTTGTTTGTTTATATACCTTCAATTTGGTTTTTATCTAATTAGAATTTAATTTAACGGAGGTAGCGGCTACTTGATGGAAATTGCATTTTAAATAAACGAACTGAGAATTAAATCTAAATTTCCTTTCGAAACAAAAAGTGTGTATCGAAGCAATTGTAATGCATACAAGTTTTAAATATAGTGATTATTTAGATAAAATTCTTAGTTTGTTTATTTAATTACAATTATTTGTCACCACACTGGAGTTTCATATTAATCCAATGATTCGACAATAGATAATGATTTCTTTGTTCTTAAAGATCTTTGACTATTTGCAGTATTTGTCAAGTATTCTATTTTTGTTTATATTTAAACAATACCACATAAGCGCTATCTACAATATTACATAATCAGATAACATGAGACTTTGGAGTAGCTGATGTAACAATGTTCATCCTGGGAATGATTAAAATTATAAGTTTAATATTTAGCATTAGAAACATTTTATATGTAGTATGTATCCAGAATTTCCGATACACTTTTAAGCATCTCCGATATGAGTACTATACATTTTCATGAAGTTTTTTTTAACAAAAATTAAGTTTAAGAATTTTCAAATCATATAAAATATTTAAAGATTTCAGAAAATTTGTTGAAATTGCTTTGAAAATTTCTTCCAGTTAACAGACAATTTATTTAGCAATGCCTGCAGAGATGCACTATGACGCGATTGTAATATAGTATTTTAGAAAGATGTTTGCCATGGGTAAGACATGATTCGCGTAACTTTTTGAAGATTATGTCCGAAATCGATTATCAGGTATCAGGTTTATGGAGGATTGAAAAACATCAAGAGTCAATTCAGAGCTATATTAGATTTTTGTCTTTTAAAAAAATCCCTGTATACAAAGGGTATTCCAATAACAGTGCCAGAATTTTAAAATGAGGCCCAATCCGGTAATTTATATTTTATCTTGAAGAACAAATAATAGCATTATGTTTTGATAATCGCAATCGCAAAGTAACGCACCCCGAAAACCTTTTTTGGAATAAATTGATTATCCGGCAAGGTGTGTGACAAATCGTACCGTTTTCAAATAAATAAATATAAAATAGAATAGAAGAAATAAATTCAAACAAAAAATAAAACTTTAAAAAAATCAGCCTAAAAATCGCACCAAACAGTGTCTTTTTGAAGTTGAATAGATAACTCCTAAATCACTTAAGGATTTTCAGCAGCCCAAATCCTGCAGTTATATTTGTTCACAAACCCATTAAGCTTTGCTTCGTCGAAAGAGACTTTTTTCCCCAAAATGGGAGGTGGCCTTCCAACTTCTCTAAAGTCCAATTCGCGTCTCGTTTATCTTCCCATGCTTAATTGACATACTATACTGAACTCAGCTATGAGCAACATTTAAATTTCAAACAGTGTTGCCGCTATTGCGTTTCATAGTCCTGATACTCTTATAGGAAAACACTTTATAAATATTTTAAGACAATAAGAGCTAGTGGATAAATTTTGAATAATTTGAATAATAATCCTTGGTATAAATTCTTAAATATTCTTAAAAGAAATATGTTTTATAATTCACGCTAAACATTTTATTATAATAAAGCTGTCACTCTAATAACGATCAGTTAACTGATTGTGAAAGCAAATTGTATATAATTTTCTCGTTTTGTTCGTAATGACAAAATTATAATTCTAAACTAAATCCCTGGATGGTCACATTATGTGACCTTCTTCCCCAAATATTCGTTTAGAGAGAAAATAAACAGGATACCTAAAACCCTTAAGAATGATTAAATAGAAGTCTGGGAGGTTTAGAGGTATTATCGCACCAAGTCCAAAAAGATCCTTCCCATAAAAGCTTCGTCGTGGACGTTTTTTTTGCTTACGGCTTTACTGTAGAGGGAAAGCAATAAAATTTACAGGGATTCGAATTTTTTTAAACTCTAAGAATCGATTTTTTCCTGTATTTTTTTTAGTCGGTCTACGAAAGAGAACCGACTTTTAAATGAAGATAATCCGATTCGTCGCGGCTTTGCGTAACATCGAGGAAAAACGTTTGGATTTGACAATTTTAATTATTCAGCAGTCGGAGAATTTCACGTACATGCAAAACGTGTACGAATAATCAGGAAGAGAAAAGCCACGTTTTTAAAAGTTAGGGAAATGTCTGCCTCAAACCAGACGCATTATTAATCAATATGAAATTAGTGCATTTGGAACTGTGATATCAGTTTCAGAAAAATAAAAATGTCGATATTAACTTAGGAAAAAATATAGAATTCATCTTAAATTATTGTTCATTGCATATAGTCATTCACAGACGATGTGCATATCATAAAGAGTTTTGCTATTTAACTGGAAAAATCACAAATCAATGAAACAAACAATCAATCAACATTAGCTTTAGTGTCAAAATTCCACATTTTCCACAAAGCAACAATCCACTTTCATAGTCGCGTTCATAGTCTAGCTATGCACTTTTCGCCTATCATATTAACATTATCAAAACATTATTAAATCTACCTTATTAACTACATTTAATAGTCTCTTGATAATAGCGGTTAATTGGATTTATGACTTAATATAAGCGAAAAAGTTATTTACAGCGGTTAAAGCACTGTAAAACTATGTTTTTCTAAGAGAGCGGTGCTGTTATCTAGCGGCCATAATGTAGCGGTGGATGATGTCACTAAAACGTTTTCCATGCAAATCAGATGGCGTTCGTTTCCTAGAGAGCGTTGATTGTGATGGTTACGTCAAATAGCGGTGCCGCATTTGGATTACGGCCTTAATAGCGGTGACAAACAGTCGTGGTACGTTTTTCTCATGTAGCGGTGACCGTTATAAAATAAAAAATGAGTGCACAAAAAGTGCACTCATTTTTTATTTGAATAATGTAAAAAGTTTGAATAATGTAAAGAGCAAAGACTATAGAAAAGCCCACTTAAAACAAAAGATTTGAAATGCACCCTCTGTGTCTCATTTCTAAATATCTCAGTCTCTGGCAAACATAAACAAAAATGTTAAATTCAAAACACAACATTTATTCAGAACCAAGAAACGCTTCCGAAGGATAGTCTCGGATTACAAGTGTAACCCAGGTGCCATTGGAAATTTTTACACTGGTTAACAAATATGAGTTTATTTTTTGTGACTTGAACACTATCTGTATATGTATTATATGTAAAGTTTCAACCTAAAAACAGAAAATGACCTCAGATTTTTATCGTCACTCGTAATTTTTTACTATAAAGTATTGTTGCATTGTTATTACATACAATTATACAATTATAACGATAGACGTGTTACTAATAACCATAATCTCACCTTAGAATGTTGTTTTTCATGTTTTGGGGTGGTATTTTGTTTCTGGAGAGTTCCTGGTTAATCTCCTGCAATAATCAGCAAACAAACTGGGCTTTCATTTTGCTTCGCAATTACAGAAATGATTTGATGGAAATACTGTTTACATCAGCTTGAAGGTGATTCAATTCTTTTGATCTGGATGCTAGAAGTTTTGATTATGATTTTGATAGTTTAAATCTCAAAATAAATCATTAAGCTCAAGCTGTGAAATCAGGTGCGAATATAAAATAAAGAATCGTTTTCGATTTACTGAAGACATTTTATATGATCAGTTGAACGAATGAAGATTCTTCTTCATTCAGAGTCCAAGACTGTGATGGTTTTAAAACAGGAACTTCACCACTATGACATTTGATGTATTGTCAAGTTGATGAAAAATTAAGAAACTGCACAGTATATTTCAATTTTGGTCCAATATTAGTGATGTAAAAATTGCAATCTGCGGCATGGCCTTTCGGTTTGTAGGTCTTCCGCACATACTCTGTAAAATTTCGTCAACCTCTCACGGCATAGAAAATACTACACATTCGAAAGGCGGTAGTGTACTAATGAATACAAACTGCATTAGAATACTTATAGATTTAATAAACACTGGTCAATCTAGATACAGATCGCGATTTTATGAAAATATTGGATATGACAAAATATTAATTTGCGTTTTACTGAATATCTATGGGTGATTACATTATATTAAGTAAATTACATCATAATACTGTGTTTATCAGTGTAATCTAGAGGAAGAGTCCATACAAGTTGTATAAAGAAACAGTGTATTGAAGAAGTACAAAGTAGCATATATTAAAGGTACGTCAAAATATACTGCCCAGGATGTCAGAACTAAATAATGCTTAATTGGGCTTTTGAACAACTTTCGGTGCTGTTTTTGACGTTATACTCATATATCTTTACATAAAATGTGAAGGCTCAAAGGTAAGTTCAGAATGAAATCAGATTAGGATTATTTTTTTTGCATTCGTTTTTATAACTTTTATTTATATTATTTAATTCATGTAAGGAATATTCCTGTCTGTCCGCAAAGAATCAATTAAATCAAATCATCAATTAAACAAGAATAGACAAGAACAAAATTTGACTACCAATGTGGAAGGTAATCGTATATAAAAAGTCTTATACTTATGAAAGTTTTACAGGATAATCTAATTTGTAGATGGTAGTAAAAAATAAGCACAAAACTAGAAAATATCGTTTGGTTATTCAATATTTAATATTTTTCATTATTTCTAAAAATCAATATTACAAACGTATTCAAAAGATTACTATTTATAACATTATATATATTTTTTTGTTTAAGTATTTATTATCTGCTGAAGCTGCACAATCATTATATTGAATATCTTGAACTTTTCTTAATTTTTCATTAATAATCAAGGTAACTGTATAAGCTTTACTCCGAGCTTTATGTTCTGGGCATACACGTCCTTTTACAGTGCTAATACCAGTTTTTGCAAGTTGAACAAAACCTATAGCCTTGTCACCGTAACTTTCTCGTGACACCCTACAAATAGTTTAATTATATTTAATAGAAATATTTTGTTTCTTATTTACATTTACATTAATATTATTTTTTAAAAAACTTACATCCATGCTTTAGCACCTCGAACTTCCGCTGGATTGAATCGAATGTCATTTTTCAGAAAATCTGTGACTATAAAAATATCCCCAGTAGGTATATAATAAGAATTAGCCTTTATGAACCCTTTGTCACACATTATTGAACTAAATTAGTAATCAACAATATTTTATTTTACACTTAACCAACAATAATTTTGACAGTATATATACGAATAGAAACCATTGACAGTACTGACGTGAAAACACTTTAGTATTCGACGTCACAAACATAGTAGCCAATCGCGGCGCGTTAGTTCCCACGTGATTTTTTTTTAATTTTGTACATTTTCATTCATATATAATTAATTGTAACAAGTTTTTAAACAGTTTTACGCATCGATTATCAATATTATTTATGATAAAGTTTAAAAATAAAGTAGGAAAATCGATAATTCTTTTTTATTCAAAATCCAATTATTAACAAGCGGATTTTTGCCCGAGCTCGGGCAAGGTTACCGATTATCAGTCGGTTTAGTCCTAGTCGTATACTACTGACTCATTCTAGCGAAAAATGAATTAATACTAACCTTTTCCTTTTTTACCATCCAACATGAAAAAACGAAATAATCCCATGTACCCTTAAACATAATTGAAATGAATTTATAAACATTTTGGCTATATAAATATTATATAAAGCGCGCTATTGCACGAAATAATAAATTAACTTATCATCTATAACAAGTCCGACATCTAGCAATTATCATGAATTTTCAAATGATAATATATAAAACATTTAGTGATTGAAGATTTTTAGTTTTGTCCAAATTCGTTTTTGATTGAAATATTTTTGAAGAGATTTGAAAAATACTGCTTTCGATTTATAAAATGCTGTTGTAAGTATAAATGCAAAAAAATAAACTATGTTCGGAATATAATCAAGACACATTAAAATTAAAAAAGACACATTTTACAAAGTCATAATTTAACTACTTTCTTGAACAACAATCAGCAGATTCAGTGTCCACAAGCATTCACGTGATAACAAAAAATCTCTGCGCCCACATATTTATCTTCAGAGATAACGACGACTCAAAATTAACTTACTGTGAATGGCGAGCGGTAGAGTGATTTGTTATGTACAGAATTGAATAGTATCGATATATCTGATACCTATTTGCAACAAGACGATCCTAGATATCGTATAACTCAAGAAGACTTTAAATTTTTGCAATCGATATTCCGTCGACATTTAACTCAATGTCAACAAGCCATAAATAATTAATTACCTACAGAGCAACATTCAAATTACAATTTGTGCTACAACGCTTGTCATATATAGATAAGGGATTGAAATTGCAATATTCGAATTAATACCTGCAGAAGAAGTCGTGGTGGATATTTGAATGATATTATATATATATATATATATATATATATATATATATATATATATATATATATATATATATATATATATATATACATACCGTAATGGATCATATATTCAAGAAAACGGATTGATCGAAAAACTACCAAATATGTTGCTTTTTATTAAAAGAATTAAAGGGTGTTTTTTTAATGCGCCCGAACTTTAAATTCAAATAAAACAACAACCAAATTAGACTGCTTGAAACTATTTATTTTATTTGAAAACAATCGATGGCATTAGTGCTTGAAAACAACTTCGGACAAATATCTGCCGCGGTTAGTTCTGACGCGGCTCATTCTATCAATCCAATTTCCAACAATGATTTTTTCAAACCTTTAAAACGTCAATAGTTGCTGGTTTATCAGCGTAAACCAAAGATTTAACATAACCTCAAAGAAAGTAAGCTAAAGGCGTTAAATCACATGACCTGGGTGACCAATGAACAGTTCCGTTCCTCAAAATAATTCTCTCACCGAATTGTTCCCTCAATAAATGGATTGTTGATACCATTCAAATTAGGAACTAAATAGTCCACGTAGTCGGATAACAAAGTCCAACTTCCTGCGAACGGCGACGAATTGATAAATTTGAATTTTTATCGACACTACCAGCAACAGCGGCGATATTTTCTTCGGAACACACAGTTTTTGTCTTATTCTTATTTTAATATCGAGCAGCCTGAAATGCGTTCGGAATTTCTCGATATTTCGATGAATTCATCGATTGGTTGAGTGATAATGTGTACCATAAAATTCACGAAGTGCTTTATAAGTTTGGTGCACGGAAAACTGATTTTGAGAATAAATTTCCTCAATTTGCAAACGTTGCTCTGATGTTAAACGTTCCCTGATGATTTGTCAGACTATTGAGACACAGACTTACAGACTTCCACGCAAACTCACAGTTCATTAGACAGCGACCCCTATCGGAAGTTCGGACACGCTAAAAAATCACCTTTTATATCGATGTCACGTAAATTTCAAGTTAAAATAGGTAATCCAGTAGATGGATTATACACTAAAATTTACATTGAATATCGGAGAATACTAATTACCGACAAAGAGCAGACCGCTAATAACTTGAAATACCGTTACCGAGTTTCTGTGTATTGGTTAAATTGAAGGAGATATACTTAACCAATTTCAAATACCCAATCTGGAGTAGAGGAATCTCTTGCAGACCACTCAAATAATTAAACCATGGTGATTATATTATATGTAGATGAAATAGAAATTTTATTTTTGCAGTGATAAAAGATAAAAGTAGTTTTAATACTAAATATAATTTGTCATGTTTATGACAAGAACTATTTAGGTCATCCTTGCAGGAAACAAGAATAGAATGTTGGATATTTCAACCCAACTGACTCAGCTATCGAAAATATGAAACGAACATGGGGAGAAACAAAATTGAAAACAAAAATCGGTTTTATTGATGATAATGAGATGGGTTATTGCTAGGAGAACCCCAGTCGGAACATTAATAAAAAAACAACATGAATAATCGAAGCGTAATAAAGCCTCCCCGAACAAACAAATTAGGAAAAAGCGATTAATAAAACTGGATCCGATCGTGCGCCAGCTAATGCTCCAGAGATCCCGAATGCCAACAATTTGTCAAAACGGCGATACGCTCTTCGTGGCCGCGACGCTGACGCCATTTCAGTTTCTGCCATTGTTGATTTTATTTATGTCCCGGGGGTAATTAATGATGGCCTAATTTATGCTAAAGTACCGACACGAGGGAATAATATTTACTGAGGCGAAAGTGCACGCTCTCATAATTGATATGTGAACGGGGATTTTTCACTACTACGAAGCAACAATGCGGACACCGTATGCGTGCTCGATCACGCGGTAGGTTTGATGAAATTGGCCTTGTTAATGCGAATTGATATTTTAGCGGTCGATGGATGCGATGTCGGAATTTCTAATGTTTGATAACAGGCATTGCAATCGATAAATGAACTTTTATTCATGATCTGGATGCATGAAACTGATTTTTTAAATTGCTAAAAATAGTTTTATCGAAAGGGGAAAAATAGAAACCTTTTTTAAAATGTATAGTCTATCCAAAAGGAAAAAGCAACTGATGCGAAACGAATGTTATCGATTCATAGTATTCATTATGTTTTATTTACAATAGTCTCCTGAACGTTAATTAATGTTTTTCTTCGAATTTATATCATTTCTCCTAATACTTGGAGGGCCGAATACGTATTTGGGAAATGCCGAAGCTTAACGGATATCGGAAATCATATCGAAACCTATATTTGTCAACAACAGTTCAGTTCTGAGACGATACCACGATACCCACCTATACACGATGCGCCCGGAATCAAATCAGTCGAATATAGCGTATCGTTGTGCACAAGGATCGTTTTCTCATCAAGATCGTACCTACCTACCAAAAGACAGATACAATGGAATTAAGAATATTATTGAAATCATCGTTGAGCTGAGTAGATATACAACAACCAATTAGAGGAATATCATTCAATTTTCTGGATACCTTCTTGGGGTTAAACTGTTTTCAAAAACTGGGCATTAATTGTCTTAATTAAATTAGTTTCAAACTACTTAAGTTCTTTTTGTGTTAGCACAATGTTTTTCTGATTGACAATATCTGAAATGGTTTAGCCACTGAATATTCTGTTTATTGTAGCATTTGAAACATACTCATTAGCTAGTAAGAAATAAAACTTTTTTAAATAAAAAAAAAACAATTTTATTCCGCATTTTATATTATCAAATATATTCTTACAATGGAAATGATTAACATTTAACACGCTTTTCCCTACCAGAATTAGACCTTTAAGGCAAAAATAATGATAAACTTAGTCCTTATTGAAAATCTAAAAGTAGAAGGCAGAGAAATTAAATTTTTGGGAAAATACGTATGCCTAGGACATGAGAACAGTATTTGCATGGACAATTAACCTTCCGGTGATCGCGCAATGGACTGTGAGACCGGGTGCAGTGAAAATTGTTAATATTTAAAAAACCCGCTGTTAAATCCCTTTGCCCCTAGCAAAACCTTTTTAAAAGTTGTTGTGGAATGTTAGAACCGAATGTTATATGGAAGGGTGTATTTGTTGTAAAGTTATCAACAGTTATTTGCAGATACGGTCTCTCACACAATGCGCGATCACTCGCCCTGATTTTTAAATTGCCTATAATTGCATCTGAATTATAAGAAAAGTAAGAATAGTCGTCATATAAAATGCGAGTTAACAAAAAATAAACATTACTAAAAGAAATAAAACGCCTAGAACCATTGTATGATGAAGTATGTGGATTAGTAATTCCTGAAAATAAAATTCCAGCATGAAATATTGGAGAACACGGAAGATGCAGTTTTTGTGATTGGTGAATGAACAGAAAAAGGAAATATTTTTGTAAAAGCTGTGGTAATAGGCTGCTTGGAACATGTTAACGAAATTTGTAGTGAATGTTATTCCAGGTTTCAAGAAAACTAACGCTTACTAGAATATGGAAAACCAAATGACAATTTTTTGTCTATTTACGAAAATAAAGTAATTATAATATTAATGATATTTAATTATAAATTGTTACTTATTATTTAAATATTATATTACATTTTTTTATCAAATAGAAAGCGACAAATATGTTTAAAATAATGTATCCAAGATAATTTATTAATCATTATTATAAATATCAAAATCTCATTGAAAATTGGCTTTTGTTTGCAGTAAATAAACTGTGTAAATAATCTGTGTAAACTATGTAATATACTATAAGTACTATAAAACGCAAAATTGTGTGAGATTTTTGAATTTTATTAATTGTTATGGCCTCACCCGGCGCGACTACAAGAAGGCTAAATATGTGAACTATTGAGACGAAACGCTTTGAATTCTCAGGTGTGTATACATTGAAGGTTAAATATTAATGTGCTTTCTAAAACAGATTTAATTTTCAAATAGTTTACTGTCACTTTTTTATTATAATTAATTATTATTTTTAACAAGTCAATTAAAATATTTAAATAGTTTATTTTTTGTTGCAAATTAAAAATATATATTTTACAAAATGTATTTTTTGGTCACAGTAAAATTATCAGACATTTGACAATAGTTTGATGTTTTATTACTAAAATAAACATTTTTATAAAATAATAATAAAAAATATTATGGCATTTAATTTTTTTTTTCAAAACTCTATTTTCGTAAGTCTGATGCTTTCACTGTCATTATGTGGCAACATTGCACTAAAATTATCATTGCGGCGAGTACCTCTCCGCGCGACTAACGACGTTTCGTACAGGGTACGTGACGGACGAAAGATTAAATACAATAATATCCCTATTAGTCTAAAACATAACATTTTTAATACTTGTGTTATGCCGATTCGGACTAATGGAGCAAACACTTTGACACTCACAAAAACATCAAAGAAAAAACTAGGCAGCACACAACGTAAAAAGGAAAGGTCGATACTATGGATTACATTGAGAGATAAAGTTAAAAACGAAGAGACCAGCAAAAAACGAAGGTGGACAATGGAGAAAGTAGCTAAATCAAAGGGGCGGTGGGCTGGCCGTGTGGCGAGACAGAGTGACGATCGATGGATGAAGAAACTCATGGAATGGACACAGAGATCGGACAAGAGAAGCCATCCGATAGACGTATAATCTGAAGCGAATGAAGATGAATTGGGTTGCAACTGCACAAAACAGAGAAACGAGGAAGCATCTGGAGGAAGCTTATGGCTATCGGACATTTTGGGGCTGATTAATGATCATGTATGAGACTTGGATCCATCATATTCCAAATTCAAAAGTACATTATTCGATTGCACCACATCCACAAATATGTGCACACATCCACATTTTTTTACGCCGATATAATCATGGCGCCTGTAAAATTGAATCAAAACTTTTTGTTTCACCAGGTTAGTACCCCAGCTAATAATTTGATTTCAGTGGCTGTCATTCATAAGTTTAGTTTCAACATTTTTAAACCTCCTAATTTATAGATTTAGAAAATATTTTTGAAAGCTTCTCAGTATCGACGTATCAAATGTATTAACCTTATAAGCGATTACGATGAAAAATATATTTCCATCATCATCCAATATATTTCCTATTCTAGGATGAATAGTTTGAAAGCTCCCCTCGTAGCAGTAGCTAATAATAAAGCATATTTTGATTGAATTGATTGAATGTAGTTTAATTTTCAAACGTGCTCTTTGTAATTTCACCCATAATACATGCTGAGTTTCCATTAAAGCTTATGAGTATATATAATTATTAATACGTTAATTCAAACTCGAATCGTGATGCGAAAATTATTGTTAAGTGAGGCGAATGTTATGTTCTTCACGCTCTCATAATTGATATGTGAACGGGAATTTTTCACGCCTGTAACGAAAGCGTGCGGTCTGGATATATGTGCTTATTCGCTGTGGGTTTGATCATATTGACGTTGTTAATGCAAATTGATATTTTGCCGGTCGACCGATACCATGTCGAAATTTCTGATGTTTCATAAAGAAATCTCTGTCAGATGAATAAAGCTTTCATCAAAACATGGTTGTATCAAAGTTATTGATCAATGCGGCAGTATTTTATCGAAATGAGAATACTAGCAATTTGGTCATTACATCACGCTGATATCTGCTACTATATATATATATATATATATATATATATATATATATATATATATATATATATATATATATATATATATATATATATATATATGTCAGGAGATAGGTGAAGTACATTTTGAACATTTACTGTAAGGGCGGACTTGTGAATCTGTATTATTTATACGCTATACTGAAATTTAAGTGTTTATTTATTTTGTGCATTAAAACTACCTTCAACCCAATCGAAATTAGTATGGTTGAATAGGTCTTTTAAATACCTTTCAAAAGGGGTATCACTTGCCATAAAATCCCATTGAAAGTTATTGGTCACATTGGCACTGTGGAATCATCTATGACTATTACGTCATCAGATATCACTAGAAAAGCAGTTTATATCTAGTCATTTTCACATTCCAAATTTCATTAGTTTAAGTATAACCTTTGAAAAGATAAAAGTGGGGAGAGGACTTTCGGCTAGCACTATATATATATATATATATATATATATATATATATATATATATATATATATATATATATATATATATATATATATATATATATATATATATATATAGGGTGTCCCAAAAATCAACGGCAAGCCGGAAACGGAAGAGAGGCCAGATAGTGACAGTTAACATAAGAAAAAAAAAGTCTTCTTAAATCATGTACTTTTAAAATTATAAGCATTCAAAAAAAAATAGAGAAAATTGACACCCTGTGATGATCTTCCAAGTACTGTGACTACAAATTTTTATTTTTCTTCATTATTTTTTTTGTGATGTAACCCTCAATAACCCTTCTGTAAATTGCAGTCCAAAATGAAAATTCAACTGCCTCTGTTTTAAATAAACTCACTTTTTTGCCCAACTACGTACCCAAAATTATTATATTGTCCAACTTTAACGAACTGTACTGGAAAAAAATATGTGCTAGGTTATTTTGGCAACTGACTTTAAAAGATGGTGTATTTAGTCCCGATTCCAAAACGGTATAACACTTGCTAGATTATTTCTTAAATAAGGATATTTTTATATATTTTATATATTCTCGATCACTGCGTTGTAAACACATAAAGTAATTGTTTACTGTTGATACTTGGTATGACTAGTTTTTTTGTATTCTTCTACGATATTTCTTCTGAGTGTGATGTTCGATTTGACCAGTGGTAATAATTCCTTAATAGTGCGTGTTTAATTTTTGGGTACTTTCAACGATTAAAATGCCACACGTTTATGAAAACAATAAACTAGTGGGCATAATAGTAACTTACGAGGGGTACTAACAAAATGCACCCGCAGCATGTCATTTGTTCGCGGAAAGGTTTCCTTTAAAAAATCATCCGGCTCCGCGGATGTTTGTAAATTTAATTACAAGACTTTGCGACATCGGCTACTTAAAAGCACAACGAGGAGGTCACGCTCGAAGACCTCCTCCACGCGAAATGGTAGAGATTGAGAAAGAAATTTTAGAAATTCTCGAAAACTAGGCAACAACGAATACTAGGTCTATAGTAGGTCAAGTTGAAGTTGATCATAGTAACGTGTGGAAGACTAAACGACAAGAATACTTTTACCGTACAAGATTTACAATCCGAAAATTATCCTAGAATAATTGAATTTTGGTAGTGGCTTTTACATCGGTACAACAGAAATGAAAATTTTACCAAATTTATTTTGGCTATTGTCGAGGATACATTTACAAGAAATGGAGTAAATAATTGCCACAACATCCATGTGTGGCCAGTAGAAAATCCGCATGCTGTGAATAGAATCCATTTTCAGCACAGATTTTCAGTAAATGTTCGGGCTGGCGTAGAAAATGGCATGCTTATTGGGCCTTTTTTTCTTCCAGGTTGACTGACGACTGAAAATTATTTAGACTTTCTTTAAAACAATCTACCACAATTATTGAAAGATGTACTTTTAAATGTTAGACAGAATATATGTTTTCTATATGATGGAGCTCCGCCACATTTTAGACGAGAAATCCACAAACATTTAAATAATGAAATTTCTAACAGATGTTTACGGCGCAATGGGCCCATTTCTTGGCCTGCACCCTCCCCGGATTTAACGCCTTGCAATTTTTTTCTGTGGGGCTATTTAAAAACATTAGTTTATCACGATGGATGTGGAAAAACTACAGAGCGCATCGAAAACGTTTGTGATGTTATTCGTTGACACCGGCATTTTATTTTTGACGCGTGTAACGTTGTGCTAACAGAACGAATGGTGAAAATTTTGAACAATTTTTATAACATGTAACAGTTTTGTTTTTGTTATTCTGTAACTTTTATATAAATGATTTTTGCTAAATTGGCTTCTCTTTGTAAGTTCTACAACGCAATTTTCGAGAATATCAAAAAGTCAGGTCTGTTTTCAAATATTGTAACTGTTAATAACTTTAATTCTTTATTTTGCAACCTTTATATAAATGACTTTTGGAAATAATGACTTTTTTTACGAGTTCTTCAACAGGTTAAGATAAATAACTTAACTTTGAACATCGATGTGGCATTCTGCTCGAAGCCATTGAATCAAGACAATATATATATATATATATATATATATATATATATATATATATATATATATATATATATATATATATATAATTATTAATTAATTAATATATAAAACTAAAAATAAAGTTTAAACAATCTTATTTGCTATATATAATAATAATATGAGATTAGCCCCTGGTCCATATTTAGACTATTGTTATATTTAGCTATTTTGATAATTTCGTAGGCATCAAATAATCTATCTTTAACATTACTAAGTAATTTTAAGTTACTTAAATCTACATCTGTTTAGTTTCATCAGTATGATGGGTAACCGCAAACCTATCTGGTCTATTATATTCTATTTTAACCATATGTTCTTTAAATCTGGTTATTGTTGCCCTTGATAATTTTCTAAAACATTTTTACCATTAATGACGATGCTTTAGGAATAGCTTCTTGCTTAATAGCATATCAGGATACCACACAACATAGCAAAAACTAAATTTTTAAAACTATTTCCACATTTTATACTTTCGCATATAGATTCATAAAGGTATTCGAGCAAAATGTGTATCAGTCTTTGAATTAGATATGCAATACAGTGAGTATATTTCAACCCGATTCAAATTTATCTACTTGAAATTATGTTTATTAATCGGTATACTAAAAAATTAGATTGTATCATCTCCTGACGAGGCTAACATGGTTAATGAAACGCGTGTCCAGAAGTATAAAAAAGTGACTTGATGTTTAGTGGTAAATATCTTCTAATTTAGTGTTTCATACCGAAGATTCCAATAGAAGAATTGATTTATCCAGTATACTTTATTTTTCATTCCTTAGAATACTCTAAGGAATGAAAACATTCCTTAGAGTATTTTTTCAAGCAATAGATTTTTTCTTTATGATCTTAGAACATATCTAAAAATGTGTATGTTTTTCCACCAATGTATGTATACATTTATACAATACAGTTTTATATATTACAGTGATTACAGTGATTTATATATTACAGTTTTATGTATTACAGTGAGTACAGTGATTTACAGTGATATATTACAGTGATATATTACAGTGATATATTACAGTGATATATTACAGCGATTAAATAATCAAATAAAGGGGAAATTGATCTTGGAGATACGTCAGGTCACCTATTACCATGAATTCTGAAACTTCGCAGGGAGCTATTGAAACCAATCCATATAACCGAAGAAAAATTTCAATGCAATTAAGGATGTATCAGAATTAGAAAGGTAAAAGTACTGAAAATCATAAACTCGTGAATATTTTTGCTTTCCAAAACTTTTTAGAACTGGAATCTAGAACATGGAATTTTTGATAATAATTAATGATAAATATTTTAAACTTTAAGGATGTATCGGAGGTATGTCAAAATGCCACAAAACGTCTAAAAATCCTAAAGTAAAAAAATACTGTAAATTTCAAGTAATTTTCAAGACTAAGCCGTTCAAAAATTATTGCAATTTAAAATTATCGTAATGTTATAGGTGATCTTATGGAGATTCACATAATCAGTTAAACATGTTACAAATATACAAAGAAAAACTATTAAGCGTTCCAAACTTTCAGATTATGTAACTTAAACTGTTTGGAACCAATTTTACACAATTTTATTAATATTCATTTTCAGTACTTTTGCCTCCAATTGTACCTCCGATATATCCTCAAAATTTTATAATATCAAGTATTCAAACTTTATGTTATCTTTCTTTCACATTTTTTGCTCAGTAGTACCGCAGTTATGCAGTTCATGATTTTTTTTAAATTTAAGTCACGTCAACGCTCTAGGCGTTATTTAGTAACTTACCAACACCGACAAACACATACAAATACGCACACAAACATCCATGCCCGCACCAGAATTCGAACCCGGCACCATTGGATTGCCAGGCGGGCGACTAATCCACCAAACCACCGCGGTCGGCAGTTCATGATTTGAGTTCCACATTTCAATCCCTAAATGTCTAAGCTAAGTATTCTATTTGAATTATATTCAGTAAAATTCTTCAATTGTTTTAAATATTTTTTCCCCTGGGAAGTATATTTTTACAAGATTTGCGTGCTGGAAACACCGCGCTAAATTACAAACCATTATTACGCCCCAAAACAGCCGATCTGACGCGCTGTATCCAGGGAAATAGAGTGCATTTTGCTCTCGGTTACTCTCCGGTGCCGTTAATGCTTTTTCGACGTACATCTCTTCCAGTTTTATTTATAACGGAAACTGCTTGAAATAGCGTTCAGGTAGTCAGAGGATAACGGTCTACTGGGTTTTTACTTGAAGTAAAAACGTATTGTTATTTTTCTTTTTATGTATTATAAATCTTTGTTTTTTCTATATTTACTGACAAACAACCATTCAGTTTGTAAAAATTAATTCTGTTAGGAATTTTAAATTGATACGCACACATACGTTTATTTTAGAGAAAATAAACAGCGAAATTTTATCATGAATGCATGTAAAGAAATATTTTCGACTAGTCAACATGTTCAAAAAAGGCAGAGAAAGAACTAGTAACAAAATTCAATCATTTTACTTTAATAAACAAACAACCTATTCATGTGATCAATGTTTTATTCTCAATAATGGCCATTACTGGCCTGATATGACAACAAATATGCATTTTTCAATTCTCTTGCGTGAATTTTTTTCTTTTTTAAATATCCTTTAGAATCAATCTATATGATAGAAGATAATTATTTGCGACTTTTGAAAGCCCTATCTGAAATTGACTAGCTGCCCTAGGAAACCAAAAAAGCGCTATATCTAGTATACATCAAGACTCTTTTAAATTGAGCGGTTTTTTAATTCTTGAATAAAACACAGAATTTACGTTGATTTCAAAAAACTTTTTATTGATAATTGAAGCATAGTGTATGACATTTAAACACGAAAGACAATATCTGCCAAATGATCACCTCTTGCAGCTCCACAGATGTCCACTTTTTTGTTAAAATGTTGGATAACATTTTGGTATAACCGTGACTCCATCTCACCAACGACTCGAATAATGTAATCCTTTAATTTAGGAATCGATTGTGGATCGTTCTTATAGACCTGGCTTTACGCGTAAACCCTAAGAGAATAGTTCAACGGTATCAAATCACATTGCCTTAATGATCAATTAACATCACTGTTTCTTGCAAAACTCGTCCAGGAAATTTTTCTCCCTATAAATCAATTATTTCATTAGCAGAGTGAGGTTTAGCGCCATCCTGTTGGAACTACTCCAGATCAATATTATTCAATTCAGTCCACAAATATCTCAAAGCCCACAATCATTCCGCAATATCGAACATCATTCACAGTTACAGCTTCACCAGCAGCATTATCCAAGAAATTGGGCCACCTCTTGACCATAATGCGCACCAAACAGTGATACCTTTAGGACGTAAAGATTCACCCCAAATGCGGCAATCTTGTTTATTAACATAGCCACCAATTTCAAAATGTACTTCATCTGCAAAGATGATTTTTTGAGAAAAATCATCTGTTTGTTCTTTAATCCAGTTGACACGACGTTTTGAATATTCCAGCGACTTTAGTTCCTGTGTTATTTGAAACTTATATCCCTTCCGAGCTAAATCCTTTTGTAAAGTACGCCAAGTTGTGGATTCACTGTATGGAGTTCAAATTCTTGTGAACGTCGACTAATGGAAATTTCTGGGTATTCAACAACACTTTCACGTACCAAATCGATATACTCTTCTGAACAACCACAACTACCATATATAGCTGATCTTCCACCGAATCGGTTTCTTGAAATTTTGGAACAATTCGTGCTTTCAGATGGACGATTGTGTAAACCTTAAATATCAGTATAATTTTCTAAAAACATTTTTCACCGAACGCCCATTTTCAAGAAATAATTCAAATTCATGAATAATTCAATGGGATTAGACCTAGGGAAATTCACAACACTACCTGTGTTTTATTCAAGAATTAAAAATAAAACACTTTTTTCTTTATTGAAATGTGGCAAAGTAAATGTTTTAAAAATATGGTTGCAAAGTAGGTTTAGATTTTTGTGAGATGGCTAAATGATTTGATATTGCTGCTTTTACTATTATAAGGACATGAATAGGGATATTTGTACATCGGATTTATTCCCCAGTACGAGCTTCTGATTGTCCTAGTATTCAGTAACATTCGGCATATTAAACCTCTGGCTGAATGATATTGACATGAAAATATCAGCACATGTGTACTTATCATCCTTATTGGATGCTTCCTGGTACTACGATGACAAAACGTGACGTTTACACTGGTGCTGGGCTATAATTAAATGTAATCTGAAATTGAATTAGATTTACTGTAATGACGAGTTTACGCAATTATGATAGACGAAAAAAATCAGAAGTTTTCGAGATAAAAGACAAAAAAGTCGATTGCTCGATTTTATTCACTTAGTTGTGAAAAGTATTGATTGTGAAGAGAGTGATTCTTTTCCCATCAAATGCGTAACATAACCTTCTTTGGATGTAAATTGGATCTTACGCGTATTGAAGCGGTATCCACGCACTTGCGTCATGATCTCATACGATTAACATTAAATACAATCCATTTATTATCATATGTAACCATCCGCTTTAAGAGTAGATTGATTTTGTTGTGCTTCAATAGAAAATCGCATGCAGAAATTCGATCTATCATTTTTTTTCCGTTAACTCATGTGGTACCCATACATCGGCTTTTCTAACAATTTCAAGTTATTCTATACCGACCACTTTCAGTTAGGACCAATAATTTATTGTCATCACCCTCGCCGGGTCATACATAATGTGATGCATCGGTAAGACGCTTTTGCGTCCGTGGAGCATTCTTGGCTTTTAAAATATAAAAAAGCATAATATGTTGAAAGTGCTCCTTATTTTCTGCATTTTTTAATACTTCACAAAATTTCAAAAACAACCAAATAACAATATTTTTCCCAATTATTTGTTGACATTCAATCTGTCAAACAGTATAAAAACTTTACAGGTGTGAAGTTGATATGACTTCAGTTTTGCGATTCAGTGCCATCTAGTGCCAAAGAACGCAACAAACTTTTAAACCAACTCAAACATAGTGTTATAATATTCAAGGTAGATCAACTCATTATACATTTTATTGTATGAAATTTAATTAATATTATAATGTCTGTTTTATTATATTACCAGGTATGCGATTAATAATTTTTAATTTTTTTAAGAGATGGCGCTAGACACAAGAGTCGATTCACATTCTAATCTCTTATGTCATTTTGTGATGTTTAAACGATTTCAAATAAGCGTCATATTTTCAGTTTGTGTAAACATGTCTAGTTTCGAGCCAAATAAACAGTATTTATGCCACGTGCTGATTTTCTGGTTCAATAAAAAAAAACGCAAAACAAGATCCAAACTCAACAAGAAATTGCAAAGACGTTTAATATTGGTCGCCGAACCATTTGTGATTGTCTGCATGTCATGGAAAAGATCCAGAAGGCAGGTAAAATGGGTACCACATCAGCTGAACGACAGACAAATGGAAATGCGAAAAACGGTTTCCGAAGTTTAGCTTTCTCGGCACGAAAGAAAGATTTTTTCATTGGATCGTGACTGGAGACGAAAACTGGATGTATTTAGAGAACCAAAATATCAGAAAATCATGTGTTGACCCAGGACTGCCATCAGCAAGGACGGCACGACCGAATCGTATTTGGTGGAATCAGAAGTGTGTCGTGTATCATGAGCTTCTGAAACCAGGCAAAACAGTTAATATTGTTCGCCACTATCAACAGATGATCAATTTAAACCATGCATTGATCGAAAAGCGATCAATATGGGCAAAAAGACATGGAAAAGTGATTTTGCACCACAACAGCGCCCCATCACACACATCGAAAGCGGTCAGAGACACCATTTCTGCACTTGGCTGAGAGCTCCCAACTTGCACCACCTGCCCATCTCACCAGACTTGGCCCCTTCTCACTACCACTTGTTTCCATGTCTCACGCAGTTTCCATGAAACACTTCAAGAATTACAAAGATCTCAAAAAATGGATTGATAACTGGGCCACCTCAAAAGATGTACAGTATTTTTGGGAGGGCATCCACAAATTGCCAGAGAGATGAGGAAAATGTGCATACTATAATAGGCGCATACTTTGAATAAACCGTTATTTACCTTTCTCCCAATTTAAACGTTCGTTTTTTTTTAAGAAAAACATATGTTTCATGTTTTTTTCTCAAACAAACTGTGTTTAAAATATACAATATTTAAAGATATATCCTACGAGAAACATTGCTTTATTTGTAATAGCGTTGAAACAAAAAATAGTAAAATTGTTACTACTTGTAATAGTGTCTGAACAATAAAAAATTTCACAAAATTCAATTGAATTATTGGTGACAAGTCGCAGTTCATTCCAAAGTGAAAACTATAACAGTTTGATATTATTTTAAAGGAAAAATGTAAATAAAAAATAATTTTCTCTACTTTATAACGTGTAACCATTTTATTACATACAAATTAATTATTCAAATTCCCATTATCGAAATGTATTTTCGCCAGACCAATTCGCCTCAAACCAACTTTTTTTACAAATAACTAAAAATTGTTAAGATTAATTGATATTGAATGAGATCAAAAATATTAAAGAAATTAATTAAAATATTTAAATCCCAATATTTCATGAGGGTTCTTTCAGTGTTATGATTATTTATCTTTAGTACCCCGTATAATAATATACAGTCATTTCTCTCCAAGAAAAACATCAAAGTTGTTTTTATAGAGCAAGGGCATTTGTAATAAAAAAAAACCTTTAAAGGAGAAATTACTTGCAATAAAGATCTACAAAATGGAAACGTTTCACTTCCATTGTAATGTAAATAAAAATCTCACAATAGCAATGGAACAAATCACGCATAGCAACGCAATAAAAAAGATCAGCTAAGCCGCTAGCGGGGGCAGGATAAGGGCGGATTTCTGTCAGCTGGTTCGACAGTCGAGCACAACAGACGTCAGCGCTGAAACCAGGGAGGACGGACTACACGGAGGCAACGAAAAAAACGCGTTATTCCCGCTGTCAACGACACAGTTCCCATTTGATTCTCAGGAAATTGTTTTTGCGTGTCACGGAGATATTGTGAAACTCAAATTACACCTGCAGGGTTTATCTTGATGAATGTGCGAAATAAAAATATTGCTACTGGCGCACGAGACACCCGACAAATTGCTTTTGCCGAAAAAAGTCCTCGGTCAGCCGGAAAACTGGGTTTTGTATCATTTCAGGGAACGTTTGCAGGTGGCATAGTTGTAACATAAATGGTATTTATTGCTATCCCTAATTCAGATAAGAATATCCTTGATATCTTCTTTCAAGACTGTTAAAATGTGTAATGAAATTGGATTGGAGTGCTTTACTGATAGCATATATGACATATATATATATATATATATATATATATATATATATATATATATATATATATATATATATATATATATATATATATATATAATAGAAGTAGCAATATTTCAAATCAGCGTGAGTTTCAATGAACTTTTAACGTAAGAGATATTATTTCCAAACGCGAAATATGCTAATAGAGAGCCTCCTTTTAGGTGATGCCATAGCACGAACAGCAAGATTAATACGAATACAAACCACCAACACCAAAATTACCTTATCCAATGTGTAAGGAAAAACGTTCAGGAAGCATTAAGGATATGCACTTGTCGACGCTCTGTTCACTGGGAATAAAACATTGGTCCCTACACCATATTTTTGAAGCAAGATGTCCATATGCATTATTACAAAATCCAGGTAGTGCAAGAGCTTAACCTTCATGATCCAGCTGCGATTGGACTGCAATCGAACCTTATTAAATCTTCCAGATACACAACAAAAATAGTGTCAAGAAAATGTATCCAAGAGAATCTGATGAACATTTTAGGGTCTGATGAAGTTCAAGTTACTGAAGCATAAAACAATTATAATTTATTCACAAAAGGTTTATATCCATAGTGTGATGATGTGATGTGTAGTTTTAGAGCACAGAATTATTGGCAAACTTTTCTTTTTGAAAATGAAGGACGAGCAGAAACTGCAAATATCGAGCGTCATAGGCATATGCTTAGAAACTTACTTTAATTAGGAGACTGAGTTCTATTAGTTTCAATAGGACGGATCAACAGCCGACATTGCACAAAAACATACCGGAACAAAGAGCTAATATTAAATTTTGTTTCAGGCGCGGTGAGACTTTTACAGAAACATTTGAAATGATGAAAAAAGCTTATGGTGAAACCTCTCATGTTTATCCCGTACATGTGTGTTAAGTGGTATAAGCGATTCCAGGACGGTAATGATGCTTTGGAAGACAATCCAAGGTCAGGCCGATAAAAAAAAATCACGAATAATTCGTTCCATAGGATCAAAATGTCACTGGTGAATATTATCTGGGTGTTATGGAGCATTTGTAGAAGATAATGGTTTGAGTGAGGACCGAATATCGAGCGCCAGGAAGTTGGTTTTTGTTGCACGATAATACACCATCTCACAGGAGCAGTCCTTTATGATTTTTTGGGTAAAAAACAAGTCTGCGTGCTTCATCATGCTTCGTATTCGCCTGATTTATCTCCATGTGACTATTTCCTGTTTCCAAAGCCCAATGAAGTTGACAATGAAAGGAACGTTTTATGACCGTGTTAGACAATTCCAAGAAGCCGTGACAAGGCCAATTGAGGCGATTCCAAAAAAACGACATAAAAAACTCTATGCTAGCATTGGATGAACGCTCAATTGCTTTCCTGCAGTCTCCATCGAACCATTATTTCCCTTTACTTTTCGTCTGCATTCCTAGATATTTTTGTGTCACTTCCTTCATTCCTGTTTCTAACTCTTCCCATTCCCTCTCAATACTATGTTGTCTTGATCTGCTTAGAATATTTTTTGTCATTTCTTCTTCAAATTGCCAGGCTCTAGAGTTATCTTAAAATTTTCTTACTCATTTTAGTCGCTGACTTTTTGTTGGGACCTCTTCCTTGATGTTCGTTATCTAGAACGTTATATTTTTTTACTAGATTGGCGTGTTTTTTTTCTATTATTACATGGTCGATTTGATATCTCGTCCTACCGTCGGGTGCTACCCATGTTTCTTTATGTACTGCCTTATAATCAAAACGTGTGCACATTATACTCATGTCATTCTTCTGTGTGAACCCTATCACCATCCTTTCGGTTTTCATTACTATCCATCTGTCTACTCGTACCACCTGGTATTCTGATGTGCATATCCTCGTTTCCTACTTTGGAATTTAAATCTCCTAATATTACCTTTAGATCGTATTTTTGGATGCTGCTGTATTTTAACTCTATCTTATCATAAAATTCTTCTTTAATATCACTGCTCTTATTCTCAGAAAGAGCATGTACATTTAATAAGCATAATTTTCTAACCTCTTAGCCTAAGTTTACAGATTCTGTCCGATATGGCCTCAAAGTACACTACGCTGCTTTTAATTTTTTTGCTGATTATGAACCCTGTTCAGCATTCTGTCTTCCTCTCTCCTATTAAAAAATGTATAACCGTCTATTTCGATATTTTCCCTCCCTTTTTGTTTGGTTTCCTGCATAGCTAATACATCTATTTTATACTGTTTCATTGTATTCACTATATTCTTTAGTGCCCCTATTTCGAAAGTGCTCATTTCCGATAGATCCTTCCGATAGATTATGTTTTAGATATGCCATAATTATTTCAAATGAGCAATTAGAAAAAAATCCTTTCTTATGAAAAACAGATTAGGGACTGGCCAGAAAGACATTAACTTGAAAACAAAAAAGGCTTGAAATTTATTGCACCATGTTCCGTCTATTGCTTTGTCACTTTGCGGAAAAGCTTATTATACAGCCTATATCTATGAATATGCATTTCGATAATGCCCAATAGAGCCTGGATTAATTAATAAATATAGTTCTGTATATTATACCGAATATAGATCTCATTTATATATAAAATTTCGCTACACTTCACAATCAGACAGACATCTTGCCAGCAGCCACTTGTTATGAAGCAGTTTATACGTAATAAAGCATACCGTAATATATTTTAAATGAGATAAAACAACCTTTATACACTACCATAAGTATCGTTCCAAGACAAGGTCCTTTAAGTAATGTATTTTATAAGTCTCTGGAAAATCAGAATTTCTCTGGCAAATGTTCATCTACAACAACGATGCTTAATTAAATAAATAAAATCATTTGTTGGATTTACAATATTGTAACAGTTTTAATCATTTTTGAACAATCATACATTTCAAATTACATGACCAAAATTAAGAAAACTGTTTCTTTGGTATTGGCTTTAGAAGCTCTTATTTAAATGTATAACAAACTAAAGCTACAATTGGATACTTTTCAATACTATAAAGGTACTATTCTTTTATTGATTGTGTCTATACTGCAGTATTTTAAAATTAGGTTCAGAAAAGAGTAAAAATATACCCATTCATGTTTCAAGTAACCTTATTAAAACCGCAGAAAACAATAATTCAAACCATATTGAGTTAAATTCAATTGATTGAATTGAAATTGAAAATTATCTTCTCAATCAACCTGTTTTTTAGTGTGTATCAGCACACCATTGTACATTAATTGGAACAAACAGTGAGCGAAATATACCTAGGGTGTTACAGAACTTTCAATCAAGTTTCACAAAATTGTCCATGACTGACATATACTCTAGGGTTGGGAGTTAACGTCAGGAAAACGAAAAGTGGGAGAGAGAAAAGAGGAGGGTAAAGTTTTAATGGATTATTTACGAATTTACTTGTCTAGTTCCATTATTTTTGTACCAATAAGTATTGAATATTTCATTTGAGTTTGAAAGATTTTAATATAATACATTTTACACAACGTTGTCGATACACGTAATTGTGATATTTAAATTATTTAAAAATGTTAGTCTATATTATGATGATTCTAAATATTTTAGCTGTATAATGTTATGTTAGATCAGTTTTTAACATATTTAAGTTTCTTTCTATCGGGCTATGTTAAAGGAAAGACCACTAATATTCCAATAGCAATTGATCAAAGCTCCACGCCAACACCAAAACAACTGGAGCTGAAATAGAACTATAATATTGCAAAAAATGGAGAACGTAATTGATTATAGAAAGTATTAAAAGAATAGTGATGTAACAAGAACCTCTAACAAGAACCAAGGCGGCCAGTTCAATGATGTGACATTCCATAAATAAGTTCCATCTCTCTCCATTATAAGTTCATAAAGATCTTGAATTAATAGCAATCCATTTTTTTTCTATTTAAGAAATAAATTATACAGCTCTTCTTGAAACATATGTTAACAAATTCTTGGCATAAACTTAAACAGATTGCAACTTCATCATCTGGTTTTACTAAAGCTAGTGCTAGTGGATATTGTTATTAAAATTTTTAGTCTGTACTAGGCAGCATAAATAGATTCCATTATGAAAATTGTTTTATAAGAAGAAATATTTGCAAAAACGTCTACAAAAATAATTATCTATAATTATTCTTGGAACAAACGCTTATTCAAATTGAACGTTACGTAAACGAGATTGAAATCTTAAACGAAAAACAACGAGAGACTTTGTAGGCAAGTCGACAGTCGACGAACTTAGCACCAGATTTTCTTCGGTGATTTCTCTAGGGGCTGGTAAAATTTGTCCAGACAAGGGTTTTTGTTAAAAATTGCAGTTTGCGCCTAGACGAAAGTGGAAAACGGTTCAAGGGTCGTAGATTTCTCACCAAACGGTTTATGAAGGCGTCTATCTCAGTGCGAATTTTTCTCGGTCGGAGTAAAAACAATGTAATTTCAGGCGTTTAAAATACCCGGCGCCGTTTAAATTAAATGTAAAACTTTAAAAATTAGATTTTCTATTAACTCGGCCTTTAAGCGGATTTTAAATAATTCCAACATTAAAATATTTTTTAGTATTTTAGAATTACTAATTCAGAATAATTTGTAATTTTTAAATTAGAAAACATTAGCCAAATAAAGGATCTTGAACTGGGTAATCGCTAGTAAAAGTAGCTGTTTTTTAAATCACGGTAACGTATCAAATACCATTCTACAAGCATAATATTCACCAGATATGGCACCGTGCGACTTTTTCTATATCCCCGATTGAAGAAACCACTTTGTGGACGCCGTTATAAATCCACAAAGGCCTTTCAAGAGGATTCGCTGGCCACTTTGAAGGAAATATAAGAAGTCTAGTATAAAAACTGTTTCCAAGACTAAGAAAAACGTTGGAATAAGTGTATTACAGTGAGATGGGAGTACTGTGAAAGAGACAAAATAAATTTGGATGAATTAATCAATACTAGTGTGCTTTATTACTAAGTTATCATATTTTTGATCATAATAGTATAATAGAATAACATTTAGTATGATAATGCATATTTCATTATTATTATCATTTCATTATATTATATTAATTATCATTAAAGGGTATAAAAATTGTAATTAGTTATACTAATAAATGTTTTGTTTTATTATATCAATAATAAGGCTTTAGAAACAGTTATTCATACCGTAGTTTAAGAAATTTAAATTCAGTGAAAGGGCAAAAATGATCTAGTATGATATTGGTTGTTGGTTTAGATATACATTTTTCGCTAACATAGTGATAAAATAGGTGGGAGTAGTTCCCTAATGGACGATAAACTTTCCAATCAAAAAGCAAATGAAGAAAACCGGTAAAATGAATAACAAAAAATTTGTTCTAATTACACAGGTCGATATGATTTTTGTAACATTGATGAGAAGGGTCTTTTTGAGTTTTATTTAGGTGGTTGTTAAAAACCTTTTCACAGAAATGACCTAGCGCGTCCCATTTTCAAGTACCTGTTTTTCATCTATATCAAACGGCCATTGTTTGTTCCTGACTGGACACCGTAGGAATTACCACAAGACCATAGAGGGGGTATTCCATCTCATATTTTGATTGTTCTCTACAATTAGTTTGTTTCTGTCTCGTTTACAGTACGGTCAAGTGTTTAAGTTCATGTTATAAAAACTGGCAAGTTCTAGTCGTAGATTTTGCAAAAAATCTAGGGGATAAGTTTTGTTATATATGCGGACAAACTATTTTAAAGTCGCAAGTTAGATTTACATCCGAGGAAGTCAATAAAGCTTATCTTTTATATTTTAAATGCCAAATTGGACATCAAGATAAAAGTTGGGCTCTCCATGTTTGCTGTGTGAGTTGTCAAGTAAATTTAGTGCAGTGAATGCATCGCAAGGAAAATTATATAGCTTTTGCTGTTCCTATGGTGTGGAGAGAACATACTAACCATGTAACTGATTGCTACTTTTGTATCACTAAAACAGAAGGTATTTCAAAAAAGCGAAGGGACAAAATTCATTATCCAAATTTGCCTTCTGCACTTAGGCCAGTTCCTCATAGCCAGGAACTACTGATATCGATTGCGCCTTTAGACCTGGACAACATGTTTCCCGCTGATTCAAATTTTTCATCAGGATCTGATTCACAACTTCCTGAAAACATAAGTTGTGACCCAACATATTTAGCAACTGCCAGTAAAATTCACTTAATAATTCAGAATAAATTTAATGATTTGGTAGGTGACCTGGGATTGTCAAAACAAAAATCTAATCTTGGTTCCATACTTCAACAGTGGAACCTGTTAGATAAAAATGCAATTGTTTCATTTTACCGAAAACGGAATTATCATTTTCCAGTTTTTATAATATGGAAGAATCGATGTATATCTGTTGTGATATTGATAGTTTAATGAATGAGCTTAATATGGAACATTCTCGTTCCGAGTATTTCGTATTTCGAGCGTATTTTCATAGGTTCCTCGAATACAGCCTAAAAGCAATCTGGCTTCATAATGGAAACAATAAGCCATCTATTCATTTAGCCCATTCAATCACGACGAAGGAAACCTCTGGCAACCATAACTATAATTTTTCAATCGCGTTACATATAAATAGTATTAGTGGCATGTTTGTGGGAATTTAAAAATGATAGATATGTTGCTAGGACTTCAAGGGGGTTTTACAAAGTATTGTTGTTTTTTGTATCTATGGCACAGGTAGCAACAAAACGACATTACAGTAAAAAACATTGACATCATAAAACTTCTTTTGAACCAGGTACTCATAAAATGGTAAACATAAAATATGCCCCCCTTGTTAACCTAAAAAAGGTGCTTCTTCCGCCTCTCCATATTAAGCTTCGACCAGTGAAAAACTTTGTCAAAGCCATGGACAAAGAAAGTGATCGTTTCAAGTACAGAATAGAAATATTTCCTCAATTAGGTGAAGTAATACTAAAAGAAGGCATACTTATTGGACTTCAAATAAGGAAACTTTTAAGTGATTTCCTTTTACAAAAAAATTAAATGAAAAGGAATTGGCAGCTTGGAAGTGTTTTGTAAGTGAAGCGAAAGGATTTCTAGGCAACAAAAAAGTTGCAAACTATAGAAACCTCTTAGATGAATTATTGAAAGCCTATAAAATATTATCTAAAATACACTCCCATTTGGATTTTCTCCGGAATATTTAGGTGCAGTAAGCGACAAACAAGGCAAGAGATTTCACCAGGATATCAGGGCGATGGAAGCAAGATACCAGGGATGCTTGAACCCATCTAAGTTGGGCGACTACTGCCGACTTTTTAAAAATAGATGATGTTACAGAACACAAGAGGAAAAAGTGAAAGTTTTAGTCGCTGTATGATATCTCATGTAATATATTTTATATTCACATATTCCTCAGTAATATCTTTGCATAGATTTAACACATTTTACATGTTTATTTTAAATCTCCTAATTAAGTCTCTCCTTTAATAAAGTCATCACCATCCCACCCACCATCGTCCCCCTATAACAAAAAAACTGTACGTGTTGCAGTAATTAGGTTATCATTTTCAGATTTAAGACTACACAATACTTCATATACACCTATTTTCATAAATGTTACCTCAAAAATGTTTAAATTTGTGCACCTGTGTTATATACTTTTTTTATATATTGTCATTTTATTTTTAAAAACCACTCTACTCATATATCTGTCCTCTACAACAAATCCTCTTTTAGGTAATATGCATTATCGGTAAACATGATGTCAATATCTTCTTCTCGATGTAATCTTCGAGTCAAACAAATCAGTAAATTTTGAATATTATTCCCTGCTTGTTATTCACACATGGTTGTTTTAAAGAATATGTCTAAATGAAATACGCCTCATGTTTAAATGCAACGTTATAGTATAATTATGTTACGTACATTTATGATCACTAATACATATTTTATAATTTGTTGTCTGAAAATCAAGTAACGACTTTCAAAAATCGAAATTGGTTGCATTAAATATGAAATTTTAACTTAACAAAACTATAATGTTTTAATTTTTATTTTAATTTTGTAATTTTAGTCGTTATTTTTTGACTCAATTTTTTAAATTTTTTTAAGGGCAACTACTTTGGATATTTAGCACTTCTACCAATCTGAATATCCTCAAATATAAATTTCATACAAATGTTCCATTTGAAGTCTAGATAGACTATTTTTCCATAATTATTAAACAAACAGGATTCGAATCCGCTCCTGCACTAACTGCCGATACCATCGGGCCACCGCCTTAGGCACCTGGCCAACCCGACCGTCTTTTTGACTAAAAAAAAATCTCCGTATTCGAAGGCTATATTTCTAAAAATAATATAAAAATCTACGTGTGATTCTAATCCTAGCTCTTTTTTTCCTTTTTTTTTGGAAACCCCTGTCCGACGTGCCTCTTCTTTTCTTAAATGCTTGTAAATGTCATTAACAGTTCTTTCCTAAAGATCTTTGTCTTCTGTTTTTAGATCATAGAGTCTAAAAATAAACGTTCAATATAGCTGCATTCGTCAATAGCTGCATTTGATGGACATTAATTTGTAGTGACAAAAAATAATATGACATACCGCAAAATAAATCGATTAGGGATTTAAGATTTATTAGAAATGGAAGCAAAACTAATGTGCAGAAGATGAAATTGACTCTTGGCCCCTACTTATTATAAAATAATCAAGCGCCAGATTGAGGCATGGGGATTAGTTCTAAGTTTTCTAGCTATGTTTCCGGTTTTTATACCGTGGCCAGAACTGGTCTGAGAGCCTTTCTCTGAGGAAGGTTTAAACCTCAGAGTTTTCTCGTAGGAGTAGGATAGCTGAAACTTTTTGAAAGATACTTCAACGAACTGAAAAGGCGAGTTGTACTGTAAACATAAGTGAAAATTCACACTTTGGATTTTGTTTTGAAATGTCTGCAATTCTTGGGAAGAGAGATTAGGAATAGCTCTACGCCAAACTTGATATACATATAATACTCACTACAGCTTGATAGATCAGAATAATAGTTTCAGAAATAGTTTACTAGTACTGTGTACTAAAATTTGCAGTCATTTGAGATTTTGAACACTTTTTGAGGACACTTGAGATCGGGATTATCTCAATTAGTCAATGCGGCATTACTACTTCCATTTTGGCTAATGTATGACATGATCTTTAATTAAAAAAAATGTTTTAACAATGTTCATTAATTTAGTTATAGTTAATTCGTTAGATAATGGCCATTTAATATATGCTTTTACACGTATATGATTAAAATATTAATTCTAATTATAACTTCTCAATTGGTGATTTATTCATTTTGCAATTTTTTTTCGCGGATCGGTAAGGAGTGTTTTGCTATAAAGAGCTTTTCCTTTCAAATGATGTAAAGAATCGATGGATAAATTTGCAAAAAAGGATATATCAAATAGATTTAAAGATCTGCAGATTCGCTCGGTAAAAACAACATTTTGCGTTACTATAATAATTTCAAAGCTGATAAAATAATCTTTTCAACGAACTCATGGAAATACTTATATATTCATTAGAATAACGTTGTTCTTTGATCTCGCTTGTTTGTGACCCGGAAAACTTATTGAACTCTGTCCATTCCCTGAATCGAATATCTACAAATTTAAAAACCATTGAATCGTTCGATTTCTCTTACGAAAGGGTCTGAAAAGTACATTTTCTATCAATACCAATACTCTTTGGGACTTTTCTGGAATATTGTATTAAACCGATTCAATAAATGATATACTCGATTTTCCTATTAAATTCGAAGGAATTATCCACGAATGTAATACAGGAACATAAAAACACAAAACACAGCCTGCAATAAGTAGCAGCAGAATCTAGTGGCTTAAATACATGAAATTAATCAGCAGTAGATAATATACTCAACACAATGGCACATTTTATATAATTGAAAGATCAATACTGTTTTGAAGATAATGTTCTTTTGCCGATGTCATCAGTAAAATTAATTTTTAAAGCTTTTCAAAACTGTAATTGTCCATTTTTACACAAGTCTCATTAAAACAGGACTAATTGCTAGATCCATGAGAAAATGACATTTTAATTCCGCTAGCCGCATCATCTGCATCGTACTATAAAAATTTTATTCCACAATTATACTTTTCCCAGCTTTAACGAAGTGATTCTCTTCGGTTGTTTATGCCGCTCTAGATTACAGTGCTTATTTTTGCGGAACGTTGTTATGGAAAATATTTTCTCAAAGCTAATTTTGTGTTTGCGCCGATCTCCTTTTTTATTACAGGATATCGACGCGATATGGATTGAAATTTAAATCGGACAAGCTTTGCGTTTCAATTAGTAAGTGCGATCGACCTTGCTGAAAAACTATTTGCGTTACATTAGTGCTGTCGAAATATAACATTACAGATTGGGTTATTCTAGTTTTAGGAAATAGTAGAAAAAAGTGTTTTTTAGTCCTTCAAGCCCATTTAGATATATTATATATTTAAACTTGATATTATAAATTTAAACTTGCCGGTTCACAATTCTTTAATGCCAATTTCAAAAGTATACTCAAACAAATCAATTTTTTATATTGAACCGTGAGTATAAAAATGTCAATAGGACTTTAACTCGATAGGACAACTCAATAGGACTTTAAAATCACATTTTGGCACTGCCTTTTTGACATGTATTATTTTATTAATATCTAAGTCATTTTCATTTTCAAACAAGGTTCTTGAAAATTAGCACATCTGAGGTACGAGATTTGATGGTAAAAATCTGTCTATGTAGTTCTTTTTGCAGTTATACTGATCAGTAAAGTAATTTCCTCAAATACAGCCAGATTCATTATTTAATCCAGATATTTATAGAGTTTTTTTCGGATAACCTTTTGTTTAAAAAATGTAAAGAAATCGTTTGTACCACATAAGATGAAACATCGATCACAAGAAATTATCAATTATTAAAAAAAAAACATAACAATTAACAATTCATCGATATCAACGGTCTTTTATAAATAAACTTTTATTTACATTGTGCAAATATAGCACTAGAAGTGCAGATGCAGACAATTCTTTTTGTATTTGAATAAAAATATAAATGATGATAAACATAAACAATGAAAAGGAAGCAAAAGTTAAATATATTTTATATATGTTGACTGAAATGTGATTTAATGCACAAAATTGTAGTTGTTGGAATTTGTTACCATTTTTTGAGGCTTCATATATATTGAGTGGCTCAAATTCAACGCCAGGCTTAAATTGGAAATAAAGCGACCATTTTATTGATCTTATGGTTGTATTTCTATTGAGTATTGAAGTATAAACTCCTTTCCTCCTCCTAAAACATTTAGTGTTTTTCAGAATTTTGGAACATTTCATCTATTGGTTGAACATATTCATTTGATAGGGTATGTTTGAACATAGGTTAGATATTTATTATTGGAATTGGAAACTGATGGTAGACTGACAGTGGTTCCAGGATATGTTCTGGTACATAGTGGTTTTCTAGTGGGTAGACCTTAACAAGAGAGTCCCACACTTCGACTATAAAACTCGAAGTCGACTAAAAAAAGTCATCTAAAAAAATGTTTTAGTGGTGTTTTGTTTTAGTGGTGTTTTTTAAAAGTGTTTTGGTGCCTTCTCTTATTTGGGAAATCTGTGGCTGGTCATGCATTAGAGTTAGTTAGCAGCCAGATTTATTTATATTTGCAAATATTAAATCAATAGTCTAACGTGGTGGTTTGTAAAACATGTAAGGCGAAAAATCACCATCGTTTTAAAAATACTGAAAACCTTAATTAAAGCAAAAAAATTCAATAACAGCAATCAACCTATTATGCAATCAAACAAATATGTATCTAATATTGGATAGTGATTGTTTTTATTCTGAATTGATTTTGAATGTAGTTTACATTTTATAATCTACTGTAATATATTATCCATATTATCCCTGTTGGGGGATGTTTTATTATGTATATTTAATAGTGTATATTTTATTGAAATAAATTTAGTGATTTAAACAATATGTTTGTGTTTTGTTTTTCTAATTATGATTTATATTGTTTTTTTTATAAGCATTATATGAATATTATGAGCTTTACTCCGAACGTTATATTCTGGACATACGCGTCCTTTTACCGTGTATATACCATTTTTGCGATTAAGTTGAACAAAACCTATTGCCTTGTCACTGTAACTTTCTCATGACACCCTTCAAATAGTTTAGTTATATTTAATAGAAATTTTTTGTTTCTTATTTAAATTTACATTATTAATATTTTTTAAAAACTTACATAAGCATCAATGTGAGTTTTTAACAAATATTAATAATATGTGCAGATAAGATAAGAAGTGCAGATGCAGACTATTTCTTTTTGTATTTGAATAAAAATATAAATGATGACAACAATGACAGAAGGAAGCAAAAGTTAAACGTATTTTATATTTGTTGACTGAAATGTGGTGTAATGCATAAAATTGTAGTTGTTGGGATTTGTTACCATTTTTTGAGACTTTATATATATTAGGTGGCCCAAATTCAATGCCGGGCTTAAATTAGAAATAAAGCGACCAATTTATTGATCTTATAATTGTATTTTTATTAGGGATAGATTGGCAGATAAAAGGCTCAAGATTGGAGCCACAGGGAAGAAAGGCCACGGAGGGTTTAGTTGACAGAATAAGGAAACTTCAATGAAGCGAGAGACGTAAGTTTCATAAAAAAATCTAGAACGTAGACTGATTCCAGTATTTCAGCAGGAGCTCAAGGCATGTATTTCTTATTAAGCAAGCCCCGCAGGATAGTGAATGCTAGGGTTATTGATTCTCTTTAGGGTAAAAATTTTTGCTGCGCACTTGTGCGAAACACAGTACAACATTTTACAATGGTATTTGTTCCAGCATCGGCCACGTTGGCACAGTGATTTAGACAATAATTAGTGGCCAACGTGGTAACGGGTTCGACTCTCGTACTCGGCCGGAAAAAAGGGAAAAGAAAAAAAGCATTAGAAAGTGTAGTTAGATAGGATGTCAATTTTGTGCTTGCATTTTTGAGTATTATATTCGTTATGTGGACGTGGCTTGGTGCTTTTTTTATCTACATATTAACATTAAAGTTTCAATTCAGTAACAATAACACTAACTCAAGCAACATATCAAAGTCATTAAAATTTTCAAGATTTGATTGATGTATTTACCAAATTTAGTTATATTATATTAAAATTTAAGTTATTCAGACTTTCCTTATTTTGAAATTTTGGCGAAGGCACTGAAATAAAAATGGAAAACATTTTGCATCGAGTCGTTGAGGTAATTAACACATGACCGAACTGTTCACAAGGGATGCATGTCCGTCGTCATTCTGTGTATCCGGTACTGCGTGTTGAGTTGAGATACAGGGCCGTACTTTGTTCCGACAGTATCGAGAATTTGTGAGAATTGATTTTTAAAAAAATTGTGTTTTCTTGATCAATATTTTGCTCATATTTGAATAGGCTTTAACAGAGGGTTGGTACCATGTTTCGTTAGTTTATATCTATTTTAGTCCTGGAATTAACGCATCAATTTTAACTCGTTGGTTGATTGGCAGTACTCTAACGGAGTGCTACTGAATTACTTCGCGGGCTTAATTTTTTGAAGGAACCATTTTTGGTTTCCTCCCTTCAGATTCCTTTCGACCACCTTCTTTTGGGAATAGTACCGAGTTATTTATCAACTTTGCTGGATTTTATTGCTAACACACTGCGAGCTGCCCTCGAAGTCTATCGAGGGGATTGTTTCTCTCTTTTCATATTTTTCCTGTCCAGGTGGTTGATCCGGGTGGATTTTTTGCTTCTTTCCACGCAAGTCTTTGGGTGTCCTCGAAGTCCTCGCGGCCCACAGAAGCAGATCCAAGGAATATCTGAAATCCTAAGGGGTAGACAAACCAACGTTCCGCGTCACGTGGCCTGTGTGACACTCATCGAAGAGTTTCGTAGATTGACTGACCAAAGATAAGTTATCATCATACTAGTTACATTAGATTAAGTTCATTACTGTTTATTGTCTACAAATCATCATTACCAAATTGTCTGTACATTACTAACCTAGTTAATCTAATATTGTAACCGAATCCCTCTCATGTTTTTTTGATTTCACTATACTTTCTTACATGATGACCGATGTCTAAGTACCGAGTAATGTTTTCTTTTATCTTCTCTTTTGTCTTCTCTGAGCACTAATTAGCCCTTGGTAACATTTAAGTAGTAAAAAATATCGTATTTTTTTAAGGGTACATTTTTGAAGCCCAAACGGGTAATAATATATTTGAATGACATTCTGTCCCACTTTTAGTTTTAATGGATCGTATTTTCAACAAAGAAAAATATCTTTATAAAATCCAAATACATTATCATTTATTATACGGGATTTTTTTTTATAATCAAATATATTACACAAATGTATTTTGCTTTATAACATGAATGAATATCTTAGGATGATAAACTAATATTATACGATAAATTGCCACAATTTCAATGATTTGGAAATCGAAATAAGTCTTATACAGCCTAGTTCTTTTAATGTTTGCCGAATTTATGAATCAACTTCGAGATGAATATGAAAAAGGCCGATAACGAAAAAAAAAAGGAAAGTTTGAAGAAGATCGAACAGCGAACGTAGAATGGCGAAAAACCGCGGACACATCGTCCGTGTGACCTATATCCGGCGTGAGGCGGACACGCCTCGCAGAACCGGCACGAAAATCCATCGTCCGTCCGACTGATCGAAAATCTCTGTTCCTGATCTGGAGTGTGCCGAATACGAACGATGACGGCGCGGTTAAATACGGCAGGGCGTGCCGGCCGACGATCGTCGTTAATCTATATTCTGATTTCTGCCAGCGGCAGCGGATTTACGGGCCCTTAATCAAACGCCACCTTTGTGCAAGTTCCCGTTTCTTTTCGGAACTTCGTTCCATATATCATTTTGCAAAGAATATGTTTCAGTCGGGCTAGCCGGACAATAGTAGGGCCCGACCGGATGGAGATCTTATTCAACTTCACGAGTTCCAGAACATATGTTTGGTTAGGACTGTAATTCCTCGGTGTCCTCAATGAAGGAAACGATTTGCCCGGGTGTAATTATCCAAGAAAACGTTTCAATAGCTTTCTTATCGAACCACATTCCCACGCTTATAGAAATTCAAATACATTATTGAAATATATTGAAATTCATGAAGATTTTCAAAAAAACACAATATAGCTAGACAATTTTTTGGCATGAATTTAACTACGTGGTATTAAAAAATAATAAAAACTAATAACTACATTACAATCTATATCAAATGTTTATGTAATGAAGTCGTAAAAAAAATATAATAATTGAAACAGTAATTCACAATTTAGGAATATAAAGTGAATAATTTGTCCAGTTCATGATTTTCTTAAAATATTCTATTCCAACTGTGTTTTGGATTATTCAAATATTTCTAAATCTATTAATAGATTATAAAGAGGTGTCTATTTTAAACTCAATTTTAAATATTCTAAATGATATAGCTATAGCTATTCTATTTGATATAGATAAATCAAAAGGCTTCGATGCCATAGAAAAAAGTTTCCTTGCCCTGCCACTCATTTAGAGCAACGACTACAATTTCTCGTAAGACTATGGAACAAAACTAATCACTTGTTAAATGATTTGGAAAATTGAAATATAACTCTTGTGAGCTAGGACATTATATACGTTTTTCTTTTATTGGTTGACAAAAAAACATATATATGAATCACAAAAATCTTTCATACGTATTTTCTCGTACCTCTATTCGATTCAAATCAGCCGTCGCTGATCAATCATCTCAAATCGCGTCGAGACAAGTACCTCCTAGGACCGATTTCGAGCCTCACAGCCTGGCCACTCAAGCACAGCTGACGACGGCTGTGAGGTCAGAAATCGGCCTGTATATACAGATACAGTATCGAACATAAGAGGAGGCGACAAATAAAATTTTCAATTTTACAATACATAGAATTTACAGAATAGTTTTACAATTAACAGAAAATTCTTTATACAAACCAGTATAAACCCTAAATAAGACAAAACTAATCTAATAAAAAAAAACTATTATAAGGCACATCACTTATTTTCTTATCGTGGCAGATATAAAGGGTGGCCTAAAATTTACGATTTGAATTAAATAGAAAAAACAGTTTTTTTTTCAGTTGTATTTTTTTTTGTTGAAACTTAAAGTACATAAGGTTATGTATGGAATAGCACATCGGGCAAATGACCTCCATGGCTTTGTTGGCATATACGTACTCTTTTGTCGACATTTTCCATGATCATTTTCCATAAATGTGGCTGAATTTCATTGATGCAGCGTTAAGTCTCCTCCTTCAATGCATGGGTGGATGTGGGCTTGTTGACATAGACCATAGAAAGAAATCCAATGGTGTTAAATCGCATTATTTAGGGGACCAATTCTTATCACCGAAACGAGAGAGTACACGACCAGGAAATCTCTCATGTAATTGGATTGTTTCACGGGCTGTATGGCATGTCGCACCGTCTTGTTGAAAGCACATGTCGTCCACATCAATATCATTCAATTTAGGCAAAAAGAACTCGGTTATCATGTCGCGATATTGAGCACCAGAAACAGTAATTACTTGACCAGCCTTATTTTCGAAAAAGTATGGTTCAATGATGCCTCCAGCCCAAAATCCGCACTAAACAGTGATATGTTGTGGATACATTTATTTTTCGACAATCATATGTGGGTTATCTGAACACCAAATGCGGCAATTTTAACGATTAACGAAGCCATCAAAGTGAAAATGAGCTTCATCGCTTAGGATGATTTTGCTCAACAAATCAGCATTCACTTGTTGTTCAATAATCCATTCAACAAACTCTCTTCGCTGTGCATGGTCATTAGGCTTCAGTTCTTGTGTTAATTGAACTTTGTCAGCATGGAGATGGATACCTTTAGTGAGTATACGATGTAGAGAGCTTCTTGAAATTTGCAGTTGTTGTCCACGACGCCGAATCGATGTTCCTGAATTTCCACCAACACTCTCACGCACTGCTATTGGACGGCTAGTGTATTTAGCGTCCCCAATTGATTCAGTCTCCCTGAATTTTTTAATAATTCTCTTCACAGTTAACGAAGTTAAATCAATATTCCAACCATATTTTATATGAAATTTGTTGTATGAAACTTTTGTATGAAACTGTAGCAGCCAAACTTTCATTATTTTTGAAATATTGTTCATAATGAAAAAGCGTTGTTCTTTCGTGTAGCGCTTCATTTTTACTAACCCTAAACTGTCACATGTCAAACTGTTTTCTTTTTTTGGTTGCCAATATTTAACCGCAAAAATAGCGGCAAATTCAAATCTGGCGGGGATTATGAGACACTTTTTATTTATTTACAAAGCATGCGAGAAAAATGGAGCAACTTTCAAACAGTAACAGTATATTTAAGGCAAGAAAATGTCATTACTTTTTTATATTAATCAATAATTCATCCAATAGGCTTTATTTATAATGACTTCCTGACATCGTTTAGGCATTGAGTCAATTAAGTTATGAGTACTGAAGAATCAATTCATTCTCATTTTTTTTAAAACATCGAACATATTGTTCAAATTTGTGTAACGCTAAGTCTTAAATTTGTGGTCCATGAGTTTCCATACATTTTCTATCAAATTTAAATCATACACTAAATAATCAACACAAGGACCCTTTCAAAGTTCCAAATGCTTGGTATCATGTTCTTCTCGGTAAACTAATAAGTGGCACGTAATTTTCATGAAGACTACGCCCTTTTGTCCCCATTCTATATTTTGTTTTTGACTCTGGATGAGAGAGACCGATCTTTTCAAAAACCTTTTCAAATTTGCCTTAATTGTCGTTAAGTTTATCTTTGCAGTAATTTCCTTGATGGAAGAATATTTTTTCAACACTGCCTATAAATAATCCGCGTATTTTGCAAAAAAATACTCTAAGTCATCAATTAATCAGTACCATTGTCCCTGTCCTTTAGTACAAGACTCCCTTCCATTCTAAATCCATTTCTTCACTTGATATAAAGCAGTAGAAATAAAATTAATTGTCATATTATTATTAATTTCTCATTGCAATAAACCATTTTTGAATAGATGTAATTTTAACCTTTTTTCCGTTTTTAAATAAAAGGAAATAAGACCACTACATATAAAAATTAATAAATTTTAAATTAAAAATAATGTATATTTTTCTTTCAAAATTCTATGTGTTATATATATTCTGTGTGTTATATATATTCAATTCTATGTGCAATAAAATCAATTGATAAGAACTCAACAACGTTATATTTTAATTCTTAATCAAAAGCTACTATGTAAGGGATATGTTGTAAACCATCTTTTTATGTCAACAACTAAGAATTCTTGCTTTTTGCCACTAATTTGTTAATTTTCATTTGCCTTAAACTTCATGTTTGTACTAATATTAAAACTAATATTAGTTTTAGTCTACTCAAATATGCAAACAAAGGTAGGGACAAAAAACCAACTGGTAAATGGCAAGGAAATCCAACAAGTTATGAATTTCAATAACCTCATGGTAGAAACATCAAGCTACAGAAATCCAATTAACGCACATCTGCAGCAAAAATTAAAGTTCGTAGTTCAACAATGAATATAATATTACGAACAATGTAAATAAGAATACTAAGAAGTAATAAAGGCATAATATTAACAGAAAGAACTACCAGCCATTCAATTAGACAGGAATTTGCAGTACAAATAGTTATTGGACGAATCAAAATACAGTGCAGAAACTGTAGGGATCGGAGAACGAACAACGAGTTCAGAATGTTTAACGAGATGGTCTAACACAGAAAAGCCAAACAGCAATCGCCCAATAGGAGGACTACTAAAGAGCTGGTAGGAATGGTGGACATTTTCTTCTAAAGATGGCTAAAAACAATCGGAAGTAGTCCTAATAAAAAAAAATTGAAGAAGAAGAAATCATGTCAGCTGAACATTGTAACAGGAAAATCCGGTATAATTCAGACACCCAATGTCTAGATTTCATGAGAATTGTAACGATGTGATTTTTGTCTTGATTAATTGTAAGATAAAGACACTTACTTCGACTTCTTCAGCCAGGTTTTTTAGTTAGCCCGGAGGCTCCTACCAGTGTTTAATAAGATTACGACCCTGAGGTGGGCACTTTTTATTTTTGGGGGTATCTAGCTGACCCGTGAAAAAGACACTCATAATAAACCTGAAGGAATCACTGTCTCTCGGATTCAATCATTGAAATCTGGTAATTTTAGGCGTTGAAGAAAATATGTGAACAACAAATGGTTCTGGGAGTTCCCTGTGGGTGTAAATAAACTAATGTATGGATAATAAAGACGTATGATAGATTTTGCATATCTCATGTGAATATGCTTTTCATATAGCTCATATTGTATTGGAAATGAGAATCCTAAGCACAAACTACGTGCCAGAATGTCAAAATTCTGATCAATTATTATAATCTAGAAAAAAGGAAATGTTTAAATATATTCTGGTTAATAATTTAATGATTTTTTATGCATTTGTAAACATTCTAGCTTGCCTCATCACGCATTTCGATTAACCAAACTTCAAATTAAAAAGTTCGAGAGAAGGGAAGAAAACTTCCCGAAGAAATCATTTTTTGCCTGATAATGCATCCGCCAAAAGATCTTGCGCTACATTTCAAAAACTCAAGGAAGTATCGAAATTGTCGCCCTTTCACCATATTCTCCTAATTTATCCCCATCTCATTATTATAGTATATTTTTCTGCGATGTTATGGTTTATTAAAGAGTGTATTTGTTTGAATTGTAATGTATTGACTACATTGGAATTATTACCTCAGAAATATATATAGTTAAAATCTAACTCCCTAATGTCATGCACTGGAAAACATAATTAACATAAAACACAATGTTTGAAACTTGTTTGATGTTCAAAAAGAACTTGTATATGAGTTCTTCCGCGAAATTAATATTCAACAACGTAAAACAATGTTACACAGTGTTTCACTGCAGTTTAAACAAGTCAAAATTC